>VUQP01044247.1:12532-26469 GCA_015108555.1 Coptodon rendalli
GCGCTACACTGGATCCCTTCAACACCTCCAATCAGTAGTGGGTCCACTGGAATGGTTGGATGGATGAATAGAAAGATGGATGGAATTTCAACAAATGGAAATCCCGACACTCACTGTGTACATCATATGAAACAGCAAATGTCATTTTAAAGTCAAAAGCAGAAATTTTCTTTGTGAGAACTTCGTGAGAGGGTGATGACTCATCATGTGTAGGCTGAGGCTTCAGGGGAGATGTGACCAGTAAACAAATTATTTCTGAATGTCACGTCATATTAGTTTTCAAATATGAACTATTGGGTTTTCTAAGTAGTTTTTTAAATATCAAACTATTTACACGTGTCATCATGTAACTACCATATGAAGTGGATTTACAAAATCTTATCATGGAATGGAATCAGGAATCAGGGTGGAATTATATGTTGAGTGATACAATACAAAGGAGTCTTAACAGCACTTACATGCATGTGAGTCATGCAAACACAACAGGGACTGGGATTAATGAAGACATTTTGAGGCCAAACAGTCACCAAAACTTTCAGAATTTAGATTTAGTACTTCTTAGTGCTCCAAAATATATCTGATGAGCAAATCAAAACTTGATAAAGGCACAATCACCCATACTGTACACACATACATTACAACAGCGGAGATGTAAAATGAATACTTACAGGCACGTCCACATACTTCGAAGCAGCTTTTACCTTGACAAAGATAGAAAAACACTGAGTACAGCAGCTGAACAAAAGTTGTCCAGGTGAGACTGAGCATCTTATATCTTCGCACCTGCTGAACTAGAAACACTGATTTGTGGTGATATTAGCTGCACAAATGCACTCATTGTTATTGCATTCATAATTTAACAGTTTAGCTTTTGTAGTGTTGTGGATATTTAGGGGAGCTTGTGCCGGAGAAGCTCACCAAAAAATCTAATGGTATTACACTTAGCATAAATGATTAACATAAAAACTATAACCATTTCGATGAACTAGTGAGCATAGGAATACACATATCAGAACAGATTATTATAATATGATGCTGTGAGACTTTATATAGTTGCACACCATTGTAATTTACAAATGCATACAATGTGGGGAGTTTTATAAAATATTTGTATACACACTCAGTGTCAATGCAGTGCTAATGAAAATGGTCCACTTGTGTATGAGGAGATACATACGTACATAGAGTATCAGTATAGTGAGATAAATGGATGCTTTTTCATTAAATCAAATTTAAACCTCTTACCAGAACAAAAGGTAGCTTTAGAATTAATGACAAATTTCCTACATAGGTGCGCTTTCACTGAGGAAATGAAGATGTCTGTTAAAATTGTTCATTACATTCAAAAGTTCAATTACAGTATAATAGCTTCACACTATGATTTACACATACTGCCATTTACAGTCCAAGTAAATTATTAGTGAAGTATTCTTATTCTGATGCATCTTTATTAAGTTATGCCCTTGTCTCTGAGTGTGTTAACTGAGCTTTTATAAACACTTAATATTTCAGATCATAGCTAGTTTAGGTAGCAACCAGCTACCAATGCAAAGGCCAGCAGAACCTCACGTGTCAATTGTCTTTGCAATAGAAAAAGGAAACATATACAACACTACAGTAAAAGAAACCACCAAAATACATGGAATATCAATGGAAAGGATGTCCTCTGTTTAATACATCATGTCTTAGTAAGCTGGCCCAAATAAGTCAAAAGATACAGACCAAAAACAAAGGTCCATTACAGAGGACATAAGTACGCTGGTTTTTAGGAGGTTTTTAGGAGGTTAAAACTACCACCCACTGGTTTCTGATGTTTTCTTTAGAAGCTCTGAGCAATTTTGCCATTGCTGTTTGGTGACAGAGGCACAGAGCTGAATGCTGATGCATGCTCTTCTACTCACAGAAGTAAATCAATGAGTATGTCTAATGAATTCAAAATAGAACCAGAGAATATATGTTTTCATAGAAAAACAAAACAAAATAAAAGACAATAATTGTAAAACTAAAATATTACAGGCAACCAGTTCTGTATCTATAGCACACATTATACACTATTTTGCTAAAAGTATTTTTTTAATCTGCCTTCACACACATGTGAACTTGAGTAACATCTCATTCTTAATCAAAAAGTTGCTGGCATTCCCAATTGTTTGCTTGCAAAAGCAGTCTGCATGCCTACTGTACGTGATTTTATTCACCTTTGGCCATGGAAGTAACCTGAATCAAGTCATTCTAATGGAAACTTAAAATGTGAATTGCAGCTATTTTCTTTGTTCCTGTGTTAAACTACATATGATTGCAACGTCTGTCCTGCTGGTAAAATGTATCATGTTTAAGAAGACTACTGCATATGTGCATGCAATACACAGCAGATACTATATACAGTGGTCCCTCGCTATAACGCGGTTCACCTTTCACAGCCTTGCTGTTTCGAGGATATTTTTTGTGCAATTTTGCACAAGTCAATTTTTTTTTTTACAGCGCATTGTGTTCCGCGTCCTGATTGGCTGTAGACCATTGTCAGTCAATCTCGTGCAGTGCCTCCTGTCCAGTACAGAATGTGTTCAGCTTGTCAAGTTTACATAAGTCTTCGATCGCTAACAGTGTGACTCTGAAGTGCTGCACTGTATGTTTGTAAGTGTTCTTCCCAACAAACGCAACAATGTCGACAAAACGTTTTGCACCGCAAAGTATTTCATTCTATAATACTGGACTTATTTACGAAGGTTTGAACTTTCAGTGTTTAAACAAGAGAGAAAAATTTGAAAATGTTCATGCCTGTCTGAGAAAAGTGTATAAAGCGTGTAGTGAGGGGTTTTACAGCCTTAAAACATCTATCATAATTGTAAAAAATAAAGTTGGCTACTTCGCGGATTTCACCTATCGTGGGTTATTTTTAGAACATAACTCCAGCAATAAACGAGGGATCACTGTATGTATAATATATCTGAACTAGAAGCTGACTATTCCAGCATCCATAAGAAGCAATGAGAGATTAGCAACTAAATGCTTTAGCAAGGGGGAGCCAGGATGTCAGATCAGGAGGAAGATTTCATGATTCCCACATTCTGAGATTGGGTACCAAGCTCCAAGAACAGCTGGTACATTGAACATGACCTGAACGAGAAGATCACAGCTAAGCTACCAAAAAACTACCAAGCACAGGCTCACAGCCTCGGCTAGCTACTTGATCAGGTATACCAGAGCAGCCAGGAGAATAAACAAGATGTTCTCTACTTGACCATCCAAGGTGTACTCAGTGGCAGGGGAGCAATATGAGACCAGTCCCACCAAGGCTCAAGATGAATCAAAAGTAACAGTGGCACTAAATCAGATAAAAAGTCTGATAAATCAGACAGGAACTCTGTGTAAGGCCCAGGTGGATGATAGATGATAACAAGGCTGTTTTTTTTTTTAGTTTTCCAGTGGACAAGGCAAAGCATCAGGCTTTCGAATGAAGTAAAACTCTGTGTGGTGTGGAAGATTGCTGCCACCCCACACCCCCTCGGCGTGTGCTTTGAGGATTCTGATAGCTAGCATGACTTGGGGGTGTTGATTCATTTAAGCTAATATAATCATCCTTCTGAACCCAGGTTTCTGTAAGGCAGAGTAAAATACCTGGCATGTACTAACAGGGACTTGGAAAAGAGAGACCTAATGTTTAATAATCACTGTTTTACTCTTTGATGCAGATGTGGATTCTGTATTGTTCTTGATTTCTGAATTTTTTGTTTGCTTTTTTGTGTCAAGTTTTTCAGACGTGGGCTGTTTCTCAATATCCATCTTCGCAAGTTCACACTTGATGACACTGATTATTATTTACAGTAGACATGGCTGACATGAGGTGCTGAATTCTTATCCAATAATTTTATAATATAAAAATCTTTATACAATTAAGTCAGTCACTACTGGACTGGAACACAAACTTCATGTCTCTTGATAAAAACATTATAAGTCACATTATACATACATACACAACTCATGCTGCTTATTGAATAAAAACACACAGATGTTAGAATGATTTTTATTCTAATCCCAAAAGCTGGTGTTTAGAATAGAGATGAATACACATAATTTGATCATCTCTGATCAGTCTTCGGGATCTCCACATACAGCATCCACATTTTGTTGAAAATGTAATCAACTAAGCTGTTAAAATAAGTATAGCAGATTTCTACTTTAGGAAATCAAGATGAGCGAAAGACTGATTTTCAAATATACTGACAGCTCTCTAGTGAGATCTTAAAGTTAAATAAAACTAATCAGTTATTAAGTTTAACTCAGCCAAAGCAAGAAGCTCACAAACGAATAAAAACACTGAAATTAACCAAATATTGATTAGACAAATTCCATCTCATGATTAACTTCCACAAGTGGTGAAAGCCAGCAGGGGTTTGAAAACGATGTGCTGGGAGTCAGATGTTCTCCCGGCTATAGTGAGCCTCAAACTCCCACTCAGCTAACAGCTAGTCAGGGGAGCTGTCTGTTAGACCAGTGGGAACTGACAAGTCTGAAAACACTGGACGATTTTGGCAAATATTTTCTATACTGTACTGGGAGCTAGTAAAGTGATTTTAATACTGCGGTAATGTGGTCAAATTTCATTGTACCTGTGTGGATTCTGGCTGTTGCATTTTGAATGAGCCAAACCCATTTTTCCTCTGGGAGGAGATTTCAACTGCATTATAGATTGAAGACAGTTGGTGTCGTAAGCCACCGCCTCTGTTCAAAGACGGCTGTTTACAGTGGACATAGATGGTTTGAAAGAGGAGTGAAAGAAGCCATCTGTCTTCTCTGTCCAAAATGTGAACAATGGCGTCCTCGAAAGAGTGACCTTTGTCCTTTAGATACAGATGTAGGCTGGGTCTTTTCCTCTTCAGGTGGCTCTTCCATGATGTTCTATACAGGAGCTGTCATGGAGCAGCTTTGGGCTTGGCTTAGAGTCTGGGCCACTGGTCGTTGTTGTGGGTGAAGGCAATCATGTCTTGTATGTATTTCTGGGTAAGCACTTAGTTGATTGCAGGAGTCCTCAGCAGACGGGGAATCCAACAGGAGTTCTCTCAGGTGTGGTCAAGGTTGGACATCCTACCATCCGGCTGAGCTATTTTCTGGCCAAGTTGAACAAATCCAGAGCAGCCAGAAGGAGAGGTAAGTAGCAGCATTGGTGACAGCTGATGTTGGTGGGTGTCTGAGCTAAAATGTATGTAAGGTAGCAAATGTGGACTCCACAGAGGAGAAAACCACTAGCAGGCAGCGGTTCAAGCAGGCACTTGAAGTTCTTCAAACAAAAGTCAGTAAAAAACAGTAAACGCAGATAGCAAATAGACAGGTGTCCATTGGGAAAGGGAATGGGAACAGGACTATAAGAACAGTAATTTGTTCAGGGAGTTAAGCGCTTTTCAGGGCCCTCAAAGCGCTTTAAAATTCCACTATTCATTCACTCTCACATTCACACACTGGGCCAGAGAGGCCGAGGTCCATGGTGCCATGTAAAACAAATTTGATAACCCCACATCAGCCACGCCGCTTTGCTAGCTAAAACACCAGTGTCGGCACATAAGGACGCTGTCATAGCCTGTCAACGACATTGATTGGCTGCGCATATATGAATGAGAATTGCATCATTGGCTGGAGCAGCCAGTCCCCGGTCACTTACTGACTCACACTGCAAAACAGAATGAATTGTTAACGTATTTATTTTAATTTCAATTCAGGTTAGATTTTTTTTTTTGTGCGCAATGCAGATTTTCTGTGCGCGGAGACCATGCCAGCAGTGCGCGATTGCGCACGCGCGCAGCTTAGAAGGAACATTGCTGTTGTGCAAATGTGAGAACAGAGAGAACTATTGCATAATAGGAGCAGAAAAAAAAACGGATTCTATTGAACTGATTCTTTAACTCCCCCTGCCTCCCAGAACCAACGACATGGAAATTTTCTGATCAAAGGTCCCATCAGGCCCACCAGTAGGGGTGTGACTTAGGTCGTCTATAGTGCTATTATGTGAACAGCTGCAATGAATTTCAGTGAGTGGGAGTTTGGGATGTTCTAGATCCTGGTCAGTTAAACATATTTAACATCACTAGTTGGTACTTAGAAACACTAGTTCATTAAACTATTTACTAATGTACACTGTACAGTGCTGAATAACTGTTGCATCTGCAATAAAATGCAGCCACCCACCACTTCAGCCCCAATCTCTACACTCGGGCGGAAATTCAAATCGCTGTCGAATATATCCAGTATTTTTTTCTGACCATGTTGACTGAATTGTTGAAAATTTCAACAGTTTGCTGGGTGCTCTCTTACTTTTAGACTAGTTGACTAGTCTATATTTACATTTTAGATGCCAAGAACACCTCTAGTGGGGGTGTATTCAGATGATGTGAAGCTAGTTTTTTGGAAGAAACGCGCTTTGGTGCTTGTTTCTTCCTCTCTCCCCCGTGCTTCTCCTGTCTCTACTGTCACTATGAAAGCAGAAATGCCTCACAAGAGTCTTAAATGTTTTCTAGATTGATATAGTGCAGCGAATGACTTCCAGCTGTTAGCATCGCAACTTAGCTCGACGCAAATCATTCAAGTCACTGTTTAGTTCACTTTTAACAAGTATGTTACTGACTTCTCTCTACATTTATTGTTCGCACTGAGCTAAACCGTGATGGTAAGAGCTGCACGCCAGCTTCTGGATGCATAGACACAAAACAGATAATGAACATGCTCCTACACTGGCTGAGTATTCATTTGATGTACAATGCTGAAGGTAGTGACAGCAGGACAGATGAAGTGGGGACAATTTCAAATTGACAATTTACAACATTACCCTGTTGTAATGTAGTATTTTTGTTTGGTTTTATCACAGGATTGTGACACTGATGAATCATGGGTACAAGTATCTGTCGGGGTGCTGTTGTCCGTGAACATGTGCAACTCACTCCAAATCAGCTCCACCTTCACTACTGCCATCATTGTTGAGGGAGGTGTTGTACTGCTTTGTATTGTACTGCTTTGCCTGGGAGAGAACAAACTCTCACTGAAACTACAAAGTCTAAAAAAGTTGAGTAAGAATGCAAATGTAGGAGTGGTGACATTTGGCAGATCTTGTTTTCTATTGTTTATTACATTGAGACTCTTCACTCAAACTGTTAGCCCATTGGTTCATACTAGAGGCTGTAGATCTATGTATATTCATCCACACATATGTGCGACACATTGACAGTCATTAACCTTCTCAGTTGTCTGCGCTCACTTTGCTGTATAATTGATATTAAAGCTGTTTGTGGATGTCATCAAAGACAAACTTTAAATTTGATATAAAAGGAAGATTTCAGATTGAAATAAGACTGCTCTGCGGCCTAAACAGAGTACATTTCACATGCAGTGACTAACCCAATCCTGCACTCTGCACATCAAAAACAACCATTTTCTTTGTAATTTCCCAAACTTTATGACAAAGTTCAAATGAGGGACTTTTGCTTTTCTAATTTTAGTGCTTGTTGTTCAGCTGCCATGCTGCATCTGCATAACGTCACCTCTTAACTATTGTGAAATAAGAGCCTTATACAGTCAAGCAGCAGTCATCATCTCTGCCTGTCTGTGAAACCTTCTCACTGAATGTCTTTGATGTGTTTTGTCATTTAAGAAAAATAAATCACAAAAGATTTTTAGATTTTTACATTATTATTAAAGTATCAAGTCCAGTATATTATTAAACTGTTGTTAATGCAAACTTGACATGACATGACATCATGTTGAATTTATAACAGAGTGTAACTTAAAAATATGCAGAAGTAATTTCTACTTGGTGGAATGATCTGACAAGCCAGAACATGCTTAGTTTATTTAGGTCACTGAAAAAAATGAAGGAAATACTCCTAATACAAACAGAGCTCTAAAGAAGTAACAACCCAGCAAACAACAGTCCAAACGAAAAATGAAGTTCAGTCTCAGAAATAACTTCCACATCTGGTTTGGGATCAGTTCAATTCAGTTTTGTTTATATAACGCCAAATCAGAAAAGTGGTCTCAATGTGCTTTAGGTTTAGGCACTACGGTAAAGACCCTACAATAATCTATAACTAACTACACAAGTCAAAGTTTTTTTTGAAGAAAGCACCAACTTGGTGACACTCTGCCATTGATTGGCTGTATCTGTATGAGATATAATAATGATAATAATAATATGTTTTATTTAAAAATGGCACCTTTCAGAACACCCAAGGACACTGTACAGCAAATAAAACAGATATATATTTTTAAAAAACCCAGAAAAACTGGACATATATACACAATAATAAGAGTAACAGATAAAAGTTAAGAGCGTGTAGAGGTTTAAACATAAGCAATTTTAAACAGGTGAGCTTTGAGGGTGGACTTAAAAAGAGGGAATGAAGTAAAGTTTCTGAGGTCAGGGGGTAAGGAATTCCAAAGTCGAGGGGCAGAGCAACTAAAAGCCCTGCCCCCCATTGTAACAAGATAAGTGGAAGGAACAGAGAGAGAAAGAGAAGATGAAGATCTGAGGCACCGGGATGGGAAGTTTATTTGTACTAAAGCAGAAAGGTATGGTTGGGAGAGAGAATGAATAGCCCTAAATGTATAAAGGATTATTTTAAACAAACAAACAACCTTTATTTATCACATACACAATTATACAGAGTACAACATGTAGTGAAATTCTTGTGTCCGAGCTGCGGACATAGCCACGCCATTCCAGGGCTTGGTTTTAGCATGGGAGGTCTAGCCAGGACTCTTACTGAATACCGGGTGGGAATCAAACTTGTGACTCCCGCTCCAAATGTGTGTAGTCTTACCACTACACTATCCAGCTGCTGTTAATGAAAATGAATGCAAAATTTAACCAGGAGCCAGTGAAGCTGCTTCAGGATTGGGGAGATGTGGTGGGTAGAAGAAGTCCTAGTAATAATACGGGCAGCAGAGTTTTGGACACGTTGGAGCTTGTTAATGGATTTTTGTGTGAGGCCAAATAATAGTGAATTACAGTAGTCAATTCGAGAGATAACGAGATTATGGACGAGAATGGCAGTGGCATGAGGAGTGAGGAAGGGGTGGAGGCGATTGATGTTACGGAGTTGAAAATATGCTGCACGTGTGACATTATTGATATGTGAATTAAAGGATAATGTACTGTCAAGAATGACACCCAAGCTTTTCAGAGAGGGAGCGATAGGAACCAACGAACTATTGATAGTGAGAGAAAAATAGTTAATTCTGGATAGCGATAGTTTAGTGCCGACCAGGAGAAGTTCTGATTTATTCCTGTTGAGTTTAAGGAAATTGGAGGAGAATCATGAATTGAGTTCAGCTAAGCAGATGGTGAGGGAGGGTGGAGGAAGAGTAGAATCGGGTTTGGTAGAGAGGTAAAGCTGGGTGTCATCTGCATAGCAGTGGAACTGAATGTTATATTTACGAAAAATGTGTCAGAGTGGAAGAAGGTAAATGATGAAAAGGAGGGGCCCGAGGACACCCCAGTAGATAGAGGAGAAAGCTGAGAAGTGAAGGATTTTAACTGAATGAACTGAGTGCGGTCAGACAGGTATGATTTAAACCAGGCTAATGGAGTATGAGAGAGGCCAATAGAAGCTAATCTGCTAAGAAGAATGGGGTGAGAGATGGTGTCAAAGGCTGCACTCAGATCAAGGAGAATAAGGATGGAGAGGAGACCAGAATCAGCTGCCATAAGAAGATCGTTTGTTATTTTTATAAGAGCAGTTTCGGTGCTATGCAGAGGACGGAAACCAGACTGGAACTGTTCGTAAAGGTTATTATCAGTTAGGTGTAGATGGACTTGTGAAGCAACTATTTTTTCAAGAATTTTTGAGAGGAATGGTAGGTTGGAGATAGGACGAAAATTGTTAAAGTTGTTGGGATCTAGACCTGTTTTTTTCAGGATTGGGGTGATGGCGGCAACTTTGAAAGAAGCAGGAACAGTTCCAGTGGTGAGTGAAGAGTGAATAATAGCAGATATGAGGGGAAGGAGAGGGGGTAGACAGGCTTTGACAAGGACAGTGGGGATAGGATCAAGCTGGCAGGTAGAAGGCTTTGATTTGCGGATGAGATCAGCAATATCAGTTAGAGACGGAAGTTGAAAAACAGAAAGGAAGTGAGAAGGGGGTGGAATTAAGACGGAGGAGTTACATTGAGCATTAGGGACCAAGTCTAGGTGTATTTTATGAATTTTTTCAGTGAAGAATAGCATTAGAGAGTCGCAGAAGTTAGATGAATAGAGATAAGCTGGCAGAAAATCAGGTGGCCTGTAAAAGGAGTTGAATAATGAGAATAGGGTCTTGGTGGAGTCCTCACTTGAACAGATAATGGTAGAATAATAGGCAGATTCGGTTTGATTGATACATTCCTGATAAAACAGAACATGATTATTAAACATTTCCTTACGAATAGTAAGGCCGGTTTTCTTATAGAGACGTTCAAGCCGTCAGCCTTTAGCTTTCAATAGTCGGAGTTCAGGTGTGTACCAGGGTGCAGAGCGAGAGAAGAATACAGTTCTGTTTTTTTGTGGAGCAAGAGAATTCAAAATACTACTGAGGCTATGATTATAATAAAATGCTAGATCATCTTGAATAGACAGATTGCTAAGAGACAAGCAGCTAAAGAGAGCAGAAGAAAGGATATCAAGATTTATATTCTTGATATTCCGGAAAGAAATAATACGAGGATTGTTAATTATGGAGAAAGTCATGTGAACATTAAAGGAGAGAAGTAGATGATCTGAGATTGGCAGCTCATGAGCTGTGCAATTGGAGGGGGTAAGTCCAGAACAACAGACGAGGTCCAAAGTATGGCCCTTAGTGTGGGTAGGGAAGTTTATGTATTGTTTAAGGCTAAAGCTATCAAAGCAGGAAAAAAGGTCTTTGGTAAGAAGATGATCGCAGTTATCCACATGGACGCTGAAGTCACCTGGCAATATTATATTAGGGGAAACAGTAGCTAGGTTGGTCAGCAGATCAGCAAAGTCACTTATAAAAACAGAATTAAATTTTGGGGGGCAGTAGATGACAGCTATGACAGTTGGAGCAGGTCCTGAAAGTTGACAAACAACAGATTCAAAGGAGTTGTAGGTAGGGACAGACAGTGGCGAGACTTTCCAGTTCTTCCGATAAATTACCGCGAGGCCACCACCACGGCCGGACTCACGAGGTTGGCAGGTGTAAACAAACCCTGGGGGGTGGAGTCGTTGAGTTGCGAAAAGTCATTGGGCTGTTGCCATGTCTCAGTAAAGCAGAAAAAGTCAAATTTACGGTCTGTTAGGAGATCCTGGATGAGATGTCCTTTGTTCGTAAGCGAACGGATATTAAGCAGGCCGAAGTTGACAGAAGTACTGTCGGACTGGATGAGAGTGTTGGGCAACCTAGGCAGGTTAGCCAGAACATTGTGGTCAACAGTCCTGCTGGGGTTCCGTTGAGAGCGACCAGAGGTGCACCAGAAGGACTGAATTGGCTTGGAATTATCCTGATGGAAATACTGACGGGATCCCCGATGTATGTACTTTCGGCGAGGGAGGAAGGCAATGTCCGTGTGGAGATGAAGAACAGCGGGCGGTGGAGCAGCCAGGGAGAAATGGAGCCAGAGGAGCTCATCAGCTGTATACTGATGTGCATAGATCCTGAGAGGCCATATCACAGACAGGAACAACGGGACAGAAACAAAGACACCGGTGGGTCGCAGAGACAGGAACAGGACAGAAATCCGGTAGCGACAGAGTTAGCAGTGAGTAGCGGCAGCAAGTCACGCCAGCGAGGGAACTCAGTAGAAAAGTAGGCTCCAACGCACCTCCAGGCATCCGTTAGAAAGAAAGGCGTTGCTGCAGCTAGGCTCGTGGATAGTGAGGCTTTTTTAAAATTTGCGGCATTCTGGTGCATTAAAACTAGCAGCCTCTGTATCCCACTTGGATCAAAATTCCGAAAATTCTGATATTTAAATAAAATGATGAATTGGCTAGTGATGAGGAGCCATGTAGACCCATAAAATTAGGTTTGATTAAATTAAACTCTTATGAAAAGTGATGAATTCTGCCTCTCTGCTGATGAGTTCCCAACAAACGATGCTTTCTACATGGCCAAATTAAAGGAAGTGCACTGTGACGGTGCTAACTACTTCACACCACTGTTTCTGGGGCTAAAAAAAAAGTGCCACCAGGCCCTCTGACCACCACCGGTAGGCAACGGGTGAAGTGTCTTGCCCAAGGACACAACGACCGAGACTGTCCAGGCCGGGACACCAACTGGCAACCTTCCGATTACAAGGCGAACTCCCAACTCTTGAGCCAGGATCACCCCTATACCTTGCGGCCTTAAAACACTATACCTTGCCTTCTGCCTTTGCTGAGGAGTTTCAAAACAATAGGGCTTACATTGAGACAAATGATACTTTCTACACGCAATACAGAAAAGGTACCGTGAAGCCAGTAGAGGTGCAATTGGGGAGTGTACCTTTCTATGTGAACATTAGGGTGTGTCCTCGGATGCTCTTGATAAGGAAACAGCATTCTTTTTATGACTTGTTTTGCTGACTGTTGTGGACCCACCTGTAACCCCTGGGTCTAATCAATGAGTCTTACTGTTGCAGTATGTTTTTGTGACTAGTAGATAATTATAGGGGTAGTTCCATTAAGGGAACATTTGAGTCTCAATACCCGGCTAGTGTGACTATGTGAGAATATGTGTTTTTTAGAAGTATCACAAGACAGTTTATTTCTAAAGGGATGAATGTTATTTGCGAAAGCCTGGTGTGTTAAAAACTACTAGGCTCTGTCTCCCTCTTGGAGAGCAAAAGAAATTCAGATTTTTAAATTAAAAAAATGATGTGTACACTTAAACACAAAGTGATGACATTGGAGAGACTGACAAAGTAGGAAACCAGAAGAAACACGAGGAATATCACTCAATTTGCCAGCATCTGCAGATCCTGGGGAAATTTACTGGTGAGGCTGATTGTAACATACAGAAGTGAACTCATCTTCAACTGAGCAGTGCAATGACACAGAGCAATACGACCAGAGAAGAAATGTGGAAGGATTAAATAGATCATCTCATGTGCTTTCAGTATGGATGAAAAATGTCACAGATTTTACTTTTCATTTTATTTATATTTATTCTTCGGGAGTTAATAATTATCATCTATCGGTCCATCACAGTCTTTGAACGTCTTCCATCAGTACTGCTGCTGCTTAACCAGCACATGAAATAAACTGGACATTACTCTAGTTTTAATCTCTTTTCTTTAATCCGTACTTTCAGAGCCCTGTGAGATGCTATATTTCTGACCTTTTAGAATCCTACACCTTCCAGTCAAAGACTGTTAATGGTCCCACTAACTTATTTATTCAGATTCACTTATTTAGATGGGCCTTTAACTAGTTTTAGGCTGTATGATGTAAAATGTTTACTGTTTTACTTATTCATGTATTGTGTTTTTTATTGCCTGTTTCTATTGTAAAGATCTTTGGTGATGGTGATGATCATTTAATTAAATGTGTTTAAGTTTTTAAAGGTCCATCACACATTATGTTATACAGTGGCTTGCAAAAGTATTCGCCCCTCTTGAACTTTCCCATATTTTGTCACATTACAGCCACAAACATGAATTTTATTGGAATTTCACGTGAAAGACCAATACAAAGTGGTGTACATGTGAGAAGTGGAACAAAAATCATACATAATTCCAAACATGTTTTACAAATAAATAACTGCAAAGTGGGGTGTGCGTAATTATTCAGCCCCCTTTGGTCTGAGTGCAGCCAGTTCCCCATAGACATTGCCTGATGAGTGCTAATGACTAAATAGAGTGCACCTGTGTGTTATTTAATGTCAGTACAAATACAGCTGCTCTGTGATGGCCTCAGAGGTTGTCTAAGACAATATTGGGAGCAACAACACCATGAAGTCCAAAGAACACACCTGACAGGTCAG
>VUQP01044248.1:0-18273 GCA_015108555.1 Coptodon rendalli
TCTTCCTGACCCAGCAGAGATGCTGCCGCCCCAGCAGACCACACCGTAAAAGATGGCTGAGGCCACCACAGAGTCATAGAAGGTCTTCAGGAGTGGGCCCTCCACTCCAAACGACCTGAGTGAGATGGGTCTATTAAACAAAGGCAAAGTTGATGGTCTCAACCACACGTCTATACCAAAAACAGTCATTTGCACCTTGTAAATCACAATTGTTGATGCCAGTAATGCTCGAGAGCTGAAATCCTGGTCAGGACACGTATACTGTTTGTGCTGCCTCCCTGCACTCTACATGGACATCTTCATCTTTCTGCACTTCTCCCTTGTCTAAGAATTGTAACATATTAATAAAGAAATATGTACTTTATTACCAAGAATATTTTCATTTGATGAAAATGACAAGTTGTGGTGGAATTTTAAAAAAAATCCATTAGAAAAAGAAGAAATCAAACAGAATGAAAACACCTCAGTACACACGAAACTCTGGAGCAGATGTGGAAGATTTCACTGTGATGATTGGAACATTAGGAGCTCATGTCACCACTGGTACCTCCAAACTGTGAAAGCAGATTCCAGATTCAATTGGAAAGTAGAATCAGATGAACATTTAGTGAAAGCACAACAGGAAAGTGATGATTTCTTTCTCCTAATACTGGAAAAATTGAACTGATCTCTCAGCGTTCCTCTGTGTTCTAGTGTTTCAGACGTGCCCGCTTCACAAGCTGAAGGTTCATCGTGGTTTGCAGGAAGCTGACTTCCTGAAACTACTCAGGTCTACCTTCCCTCAGCTGGCTGGAGATGAACCTTTGGGCTTTTTTTTAAGGGCCAAGCACAGCAAACTTAAACCTCTGAAAGGAGACTCTGTGACACCAGAGGAAATCATCAGACTTTCTCGCGGATCAACCCTCTATATACAACAGGCACTGTGTCCAGAAGATTTAAGACTTAAGATCCGCATCCTTGAGGACCCTAAGATTGATAAGATCACAAATATAAGTAAGTTTAAAGCTTTTAACCTTTAAAGATCTTTGGAAGGATTTGATGTCGTTAACGTTTTCTGCCTCTTATTAGCTCCTTAACTTGATTTAGAGGCTTTGCATGTCTCAAGAGTCCAACGTACTAGTCATCCAGCTCTCTGTGCAGGTTTGCTGAGTTACCTGTTTATTAGTTGATTCAGGAAAACACGTCTTCTAACTTGTCGATGACTGAAACTGCTCTGACTGTAGTCAGACTACCCGCTGTCTTAAAAAATCTCATAACATTATAAAAGATACCTCACACCCTGGCCATTCCCTGTTTGAACTGTTGTCCTCGGGCAGACAGTACAAAGCAATCAGCGTAAGGACAAACAGGCTCAAACACAGGTTTTCTTAAATCACAAAAATATGTCTTAATGCTGCTACTAAAAAATGTCCATCACGCTACTCCTGAAGTGATCTATGCACTGACTGAGGCATGTGTGTGGGGATGGATTTTATTTTACAAATTTTATTTAAATTTTACATCTGTATGGATGATGCACTGATCAGAGATCACTTCTAATTTCGTTCTACCTGTGACAATGACAATAAAGACATTCTAATTCTGACTTTGTGAGCTTCTTTTTTCTCTCTCAGTGTGTCAGAATTACCCGTCTCGTGAGCTGAATGTTCCTCGTGGTCTTCAGGAGGCTGACTTCCTGGCTCTGCTGAGGTCCACTTTCCCTCAGCTGGCTGCTGGTGAACCTTTTACCATCTTAATTGGTCGCAACCACAATCTAATTCCTCCAAGAGTGGAGAGTATGACTGCAGAAGAGATCTGCCAGAACGGGACTAAGAATCCTGGTATTTACATTCGACTGAAGGTACTGCAAGAACCAATTTAACACCAGGGTGAAAACATTGTTAATAAATGTGGAGCATGTTTTTCTGAATGAAAAATCAGAAAAAAAACGATTCTTTTACTTTTTGGTGGAAATTTAGGGTCCAGAGAAAAGGCCTCTACAGAGAGAAGATGCTACTGCTGCTGAACTTCCTCCACCCAGCCTGGATCCAACCACACTGACCACTGAGTGAGTCAAAGAAAAGAGTAAGCTGCTGCTGTTAGAGTTTGTTATTTATGTCAACAGTTCAATCCAATTTTGTTTTTTCCCCCAGAGTTGAATCTGAGAAACCTCAGATCAGTCAATCAGACACCCACGTGCATCTCAAGGTCCACATTGTGGAGGACCCTCAGATGGATACGATCTCGCCCAATCGTAAGTTCAAAGCTTTTTAATTTATCTGTCCAGTACAATATTCAGTTATCACCACTGTGATCACATGCTGAGCTGAAATAATAAAGATTAGCCGAGCATAGCTCCTAGGGTGGTAAGGACACAGTTGTGACTATGAGGTCCTCTGTAGAGCTCTGTAGGCATGCTGCTGCTGTGTGTATCATGGTTGGGAAGCTTGTGATGACCTGAGTTTGGACCAGTTTTTCAAAGCACTTCATGATAACTGGAGCATGAGCCACAACACAGCAGTTAATCAGGATGCTGATGGTGGTAATTTTTTGGTAGTGGTACCGTGATAGAGGACTTCAAGCAAGGCTGTCAGTGGTAAGGCTTAATGTTGGGGACATGGTCTCTTTGACTGACAGGTGGCTGTAGCTGCTTCCTGGACCTCAACTAGATCTCTGGATTGTGTTTGTGCTCTTGGAGCCTTTTGGACCATTTTAATGCAAATATCTGATGAATATTGTAGTTGCTGTGTAGCTGATAATAGACTGTCTAAGACGTCTGAGCTCTTGTTTTTCGAATGAAATTGTCAGGTTTTGGTGTGATGCTCCCTGTTTGCTGGCAACTTAACACTCTTTCCTGTTTCATCTCAGTGTTTCAGAATTACCCGCCTCATGAGCTGCAGGTTCCTCGAGGTCTTCAGGAGGCTGACTTCCTAGCTCAGCTGAGGTTAACCTTCCCTCAGCTGGCTGCTGCTGAACCTCTGGAGCTCCTGATATCTAATGACGACAAGATACTACAGCCTCTAAATGTGGAGTCAATGACAACTGAGGAGATCAAAGAGGCTGTCGAGTCAACTGGGAGTGCTACCCTCTTTGTTCGACTGAAGGTACTGTGTCAGATTCAGCATAGGCTTTGTAGATTTTTCTTTTGCCCTTCTTAATCCCTCCACATGGCATTGTCAGAAACCATTAATTACAAAAATAAATAATAAATAAAAATTATAAAACTTTCCAGGCATCAGAGGATGTTCAGGATTATGTGAATAAGCTTGATGGTGCTGAAGACTCTTCATCCTTTTCCGAACAAACCAGACTGCACAGGAGGTAAGTGATTAATAACAAAAGGTAAAATTGGAGAATGAAAACGCAGTTTCACAGCATTTATCATGTTGCATTTTGGGAATGGACAGTGGTAAATGGACTGATTCCTATATAGCGCTTTTCTTCTCTCCTGGAGTACTCAAAGCACTGTTTACAACATGCCTCATTCACCCATCACTTCTAACCTCAAATACAATCTAACCAACATTCACACTCCAGTTGACGCATCGGAGGGCAACTTGGGGTTAGTATCTTGCCCAAGGATATTTGGCATACAGACTGGGGAAGCAAAGGCTTGAACCACCAACCTTCCAATCAGTAGCTGATCTGCTCTACCACCAGAGCCCCACCCTGCCCCGTCCTGAAGATGGTAGTTTGACCAATCTTCAATCTTATGGGTTAGAAACCGTTTTGAAGATGAAGATGAAGGAAGTTACACCTTGGAGAAAGAATGAAGAGGGCTGCATTGGTGTGACCAAAAACATGTATTCTGCAATGTTCTCCCTTGAGACATTGCTGTAGAAAACAGGCTAGCTCTGGTCTCAAAGGTGTTCAGAAACAGTAAAGGTCAAAAAACACAATAAGCTTTCTCATGGTTGCACTCCTACCTGGTGTGCTGTCTTCTGGCTTTAATACTTTGAGCTGCTTGATATTTGCTGTTGTAGGGGTAGACTAGGGCTGCCAAAACTATTATTTTGATAGTTGACAAGCCACAGATTAGTTTTGCGATTAGTCGACTAATCAAATCGTGCATCTATTGGATGTGTAACGTACAGCTTATTGCAATAGCATGTGTCTGCTCTTATGTAACTATCATCAGCTTACAGCTTGAAGTGTTTAAGGTATGTCCTAACTAAAAATAAAGACAAGATGATAGTTTATTAAACTTTTGATGAAATTCGCAGATTGTCTGAGTGGAGTTTCATAAACTCAGCCGTCTGCTCCCCGCTCGCTAATATATAACAGGACATTGGAGTAAATTCTTGACCATCTCACACTTCTATTTAATCAGTTTTCTGTTTGACGTTTATTCAGCTGTGTGAAGACTATAACTTTAATCTCAGCCAAACTGATTTACTCAGGAACAAATAAAACACTGAAAAAATCCAAACAATAACATTTGTAAGTTATCTAAGTGACTTATATATCATGTTTAACCTGAGTAGCAAAAGACCGTGGGGGAGTGGAAAAAATGATGTGCCGGGGGTTGACTGTTCTCGCCGGCTCTAGTGAGCCTTGACCTCCTGGTCAGCTATTGAGCTGTCTCCGAAAATGTCAGAGCACTTTTGCAAATATGTGATATCTTGATAAATTGAGCAGATATTTGAAGCTTACACAGCTACATTCTCACCTGAAAATATCTTAAAAGTTTATTACTCTTACACTCTTTCTGGGTTGCAAAATAAACCTTTAAGATATTCTTAGGCGAGAATGTAGTTTTGCAACCCAGAAAGAGTAATATTAAAACTAAGTATCTGCTGCCGTTGTTGGAAACTGGGCCGCACTATGAATTCTGGGATAGGTTGGGCCACAAAGTATACACCCAACCATCAATCAAATCTAGGGAAAAGGAGGACGGATTTTTTGGCCATATTTAGAGGAGCCTTCGAATTTGGACAGCCTTCGTCGCATCACGGTGATTTGGCATTCAAGTGCGGCCTCAGGAGGATGCAGCCCCTGAATTTGGACACACCTATGGCTGCTTCTTCTTCTTTCCCGTTTAACGGCAGCTGGCATCCTTGTAGATGCATAGCTGCCATCTTCTGTTTCAGTCCGTTACCTAACTCTTAAATCCTGCTACCGTAATTCCCGGACTACACAGCACACCCGATTAAAAGCCGCATGCTCTAATTTTTGAAAGAAAATCAATTTTGTACTTGTACAGGCCGCACCGGATTTTAAGCCGTATGCGTTTCACTCGTAATATGAGATGTTTACACAGAAACATTACACTTGAGGATTTTTAACGTTTAATTTAATCCGTAAGGTAACATAAACATGGTAACATAAACGTTATGGTAAGATACAAAAATACATACTGCAAATGCTTTTTTTCCTCGAACAGCGCCTGTAACACAGCTACCTTTAAGTATACGTACGTATCAGTAACACACAAATTACGTTGCTTATGGTGTTTTTTACGGAACAGTGCACAAACAACATTACAACGACTCTTAACAACCGGTGAAAATATATACCGTATATATACTACTTATCAATTTTATTGGTCTACTGTTACCAGGCAAAATGTATTTGGCCCCATGCAAAAAAAATATGCATTAGCCGCACGTCAGTATAAGCCGCAGTGTTCACAGTGTGGGGAAAAAAGTAGCGGCTTATGACCCGAAAACTTTGGTACTTCTGCGTCTTTCAGAATCTTACAAAACTTCAAACGACGTGTATACAGGTTTAACCGAATAGCCTTAGTGTTGTTGTTTATAGATATTAACAAACAGTTTTATTGATTAAAAAACACACTATATCGGATTCATGTCGGTATCTGCAGATATCCAAATTTATGATATCGGTATCGGTATCGGACATAAAAAAATGGTATCGTGCCATCTCTACTATTGAACGCAAACTGATCTTTGCTCAGAGTGTAATGAAACATTATGATTACCGCTCCATTTATCAGGTATTGCATCACTGGCAAGATGTGGTGTCATCACTTCTTTTCCTCTTATACTAGACTATGGGTATATGGATGATGGGTTGCTGTTTAAGATACAGGGGTGTATTGTAAGACATGATGGTCTGAAGATTGCTGATTAGCATGCTAGCTGGCATGCTAATCAGCAGTGGACGTAAAATGTACCCATGTTTAATATTTCTATTTTTAACATTCTGTTGATATTATTGATTATATTATAAGTTAATTTTTGCGTGTTTTGATTTTAAAGTATGTATTGACCCTTGGTCCATTGTTCTCAAGCTAATTTGCAAATCTCATTTGAGAAAGGCAGCAAGGTTTGATTAGTTAACAAAAAATACCAAACTGCACAGCTCCTAATGATAACCTTTATGCAGGAAGCGTATTATTATTATTATTATTGTTGTTGTTATTATTATCATTATATATATAATAATATAATAATAATAATATTATTATTAGTTATTCCATTTATTCTTAAATGGAAACAGGGATGCTGGATTGCTAACCCACTATTAAAACTTGTTTCTAAACAAGATGCTAAATGTGAACCTGGATTGTCCCAAATTATACTGACTTTTATCTAACACTGACTACCAACTTAACTACTGAAGAATCATTTCATGGAAATTTGTGTTTAGTCAGTCTATTCTCTCTTGGAGGAAAACATTTTCATGAGTGTCGTGGATCCTTTTTTTCACAGTAATGAAATGAAACCGTTGGATCAAGACCTGAAGGATATCATCCTCAGAGCTTTGCCATTAATTTCTGAAGACACTCAACAGTCATTGATTCATAAGCTGTTAAGTGATGGAGTGGAGTCTACCCAGGACCTAAAATTTGTCATTGAAGATGATATTGCTGACTTGCTGCCTCCCCTTCAACTACAGACACTCCTGGAAGCATTTAAAAATGGTAATGTTATTGTAAATACACTATTTTTTCTATACCATGTTATAATAGTATATCTGATCATTTCTAACAGCCTTTTTCTTAAAATATATATTCCCTGAACTCTAAATCTGTCAGTACAGGGAAATGGTAAAATTGCACTGAAAGCTTTTAAAAATGTTTTTTACTTCTGTTAACCTATTTTTGTCATTCTAACACTCTACTGGTTTCCCCACTGAGTGCTACAGCCAAGTGTCTGTGTTTTTTACCAAAACCTTGTAATATGATGCAGCTCTTGATTCCTCCATTATATGATGTTTATCTGGGTTCACATCAGGGGCAGCAGTCTAAACCGGACCTGCGTGAATGGGTCTTTAGTAGTGCTTAGACATTTGTCTAACAAGCAAACGATCCTTGTTTCAATCCCAGAAAGAGACACAAATCCCTTGGGAGCTCCAGGAATAGGATCAGGATGAAAAATCTGCCAAATCAAACATTAACTACCTGTGTGGTGGTGACCCTCTGTGGCTTAGGGAGCTTTTCACAGCGACTGCCAGCAACTTCCAGAGACTACTGGCAACCACCCTGCTGACTGTTAGATAGGTGTCTAGGTCTTTCTGACCAAGGCCTTAGAGATATGAGTAACTTGGCTATCCAGAGGGTTTTCTATTTGGATGGAGGTGCTACTCCTTTCAAAAGAAACAGTTAAGGGGGATTCATTATGTCTATGGAGCCTCAGATCCTGGGGAAAATCAGAACCTTCTGGTGAGATTTTTGCTAGTATTTGTATTCTCATGTTCCTGGTTTGGTTGTTGATAAAAGGCTGGTGTGGTATTATCTTCATTCTGGACACCCAGGTTTGTGAATATGATAACTTGAAAACAGGGTGACATAGGTGCATCTACTAAAAATCCTGGATTAGTTCAAATTCCAGTTAAATTGAACTCACCGTTAGAGGTCAAGTTCTCTGAAAACCTTAAGAATCCATAACTCAAGAAAAGGAGATGTAGGGTTTAGAAAATTATACCATAGGAGGAGGATACTGGGAGGCTCAGGGATCGCACTGACGGTCGGCAGTATTTAAAAAACTATTATATTATTATATATTATTGACTCAAACTTATTTTAAGCGCACCCTTGTATGACAGACAATTGAGCTCACTGTGTGTTTTTTTCCTTTCCCTTTCAGAGACAGACCTGGTTACTTTGGACCTGCCAATGATTCCTTCCTCTAGCTCACTGCTCAGCAGTCCTGCAGCGCCACCTTGCTCCACTCCATCTGGTGTACTCCCACTCTCGAATCAAGAACATGACAACTCAGAAAGCTGCAGGCAAACCACCCTTTTCAGAAAACAGTGGCCAGAGACGTTCCAGGTGCCCTGGGACCTCATGCCAATGGAAATTCAAGCAGCGGTTGCTGAGGGCAAGAGACCATCCCCTAGAGCACGGAGACAGATGGTTAGGATTTTAGTAGATGAGATGAGGAAACATGGGCTATACCCAACACGTTCTCAGTATGTAACCATCTGCCGAAACATTGTCCGTAAGTACCCTCAGAGCTTTGCTGATCTGTGTGACAACGGTCAGCTGCCGGAAGAGGATTACATCTCGCTTGTGAATCAAATCAAAAACCGAATTGATAACCTGAAACGCACCAGCAACTTTCGCCACAGTCATTTGTCTGGAATGAAAAGAGGACCCACCAACAATTATGGCTGCGACAGATTTGAGCCTGGCCTGCTGCCGGAGGAGACAAATGAAACAGTGGAGCGAAAACGCCAGCGACTGGAAGAAATTTACCATCAGGATGGCTCAAACATGGTAGAAAAAGACGAAGTAAAAGAACTCATGAAAGTAACCTTCTACCTGCAGCGCCGCCAAATAAATGCACTACCAGTACCGGCTATTAGAGATTTAAGGGACCGCTGGCCTTACCTTTTCACACACAATGGACTTTATACTCATTTTGAGCTGCTCACTGATATCAAACTGCTTCACACTCTCGAAGTTGCAATAAATGAGTGTGGACCAACCATCCTGGAGGTCTTCAGCAAGTCCACTAATCCAGATATCCTATCCATCCTCTCAGTGGGTCCAAAACTTGAACTATCCTTCTGCATCCTGCAACTTCTGATGGCTCACTTCTCCGAACCCCTCGGAGGACTGATTCTTTTTGCAAATGTGAGTTATTTTGAGGTTTTTGATTTAAAGGTGACGCCTCTATCTGTTGTCTTTGTTATTGTGGGAGACAGCAGTTTTATTTGTTTCATGTTTTTGTTAATTAATTTAGTCATAACTCTGTGTCCTAGGCAAATGCCACAGCTGCTGAATTACAGACGACACTCCAACTACCTGCAACTCCTCGACTGATACTCCTTGGTATGACATACATATTTATTTTTTGTTGTTGTGATTGCAAAAGCCAAAAGGGCTAATCATTAAGTGCTTCTTGAGAAGAAAAATAGCCTCACTATAATTTCATAACTCATGACTTATAATGTCATATCAAAGATTTCTCTTATTACCCAAGAATCCTGTTACAGCAGTGAACTTTCACCTGTTGCCAAATGCTAAAAGTCACAAGAAATTTAGTTCAACTTGAACCGAGATGAGTTAATGAGTCTTCAGTCAGCAACATCTCCCTAGAGGAGGTCAAATTTTAATTACCGGTTGCCTTTTTTTCTCCACGTTTTTCACCCAGTTTCACTGTTTTCTGTTGGCTTCTTTCACTTGCCTTGTCTCTTTTGCACATTTTCCATGCAAACTGCAGTAATCGTCATCCAGTTAGGAAGCCACCACCTGGTCTCCAGAGACTGAAGCTTAAAACAAAAGGCAGAGTCATGCTGGCGTTTTTTGGCACCTTCACAGATTGGAGGTTGTTCCTGGTCATGAATTAGAAAATGTTACCCCCACCTGTTTGTCTGCTGTGAAGCATGAATGTGGCACAACTCACATTCAACATGATGATCATTGGAAGACCCCAGCTCATAATTTTCTCCATAGCTCCTTTGATATTGGAGGACTCTGCCTGGGCAGTAGAGGTTTTATCACCTTCAAGTGGTGAAGATTCTCCACTTCTATTTTCTGTTTTAATATGATGAAAAAAAATCCAGTAGACTTTGTATAACTTGCAAATCAATAAATTAGAAGAAAATCATGTTGTAAAAAACAGCTTCTGCGACAAGCTACCCTTCAGCACAGTGCAAGCTCCCCACCCCAAGAAAACAAACACAACACAAAAACAAAGCTTATCTAGCTTGCTTTTGCAAGTTGTATGCCCAAATTTTCCTGTAAATATATATTTAGTCAACATGAACAATGTTTTATATATTGCCCAGTCGTATACACAACACAATCATCAGCATATTAAAATTTTATTTTATGGGCACGACTCCGGAAGCTGAATTCACTCTATGTGACTGGAAAATCTACAGTTTTATTTTCATGCCTAACTGTGAAATTCTGGTCAGATACAGATGTTAAATGTTCTTGACAGGGACTGAGTGATGTTGTTGATGGTTCTGTGTGTTTATTAACACACTTGCACTGCAGAATTATATTGAATAAATAAGCTCATTGCCACTTCAGCACTAATGGTGGGATTGTATTTGGATTTTAAGCCAAATCACCGGAAAGCTGCATTTGCCGCTGGATGATCAGTCTTGAGGGGCACATCATTTGCGAGGGCATCCAGTCGACTTTTCTGTCCGGCCTTGCTGCTGTCTTTTCTACTTACTACATCTTCAATCTTCAGTATCAAGAAGATGCTGCATGCACGCTGGAATTCATTCAAAGGTTAGATGAGTACATTTTCCAGCTGTTAATTTGTAATGTGAGGTCTTTGTGCTAAAGAGCTTGCAAGAACCGGTTCCTTTGGTCACTTTGGATCTGACCACATATTTGTTTTTTCCAGGCAATTGATCGGGATTAATCCCAACAGAGGCACCAAAGCTCCACACGGCAAATTCCTGTCAAAGGAGACTGGGAGGTTCGCACAGGAAAAGACTTCGCCGGTCAACCCCCAAGTTTTAACACTGTTAAAGAAACTAATGTGATTGTGAACCCAGCTGTTTACACCCACACAACCATGTTTCCATCACTTCAGGGGACATCAACCTGACATTTATGTTTATTTTGTGGAGCAATCTGAATTTCTGGGGTCTGAAGAACCTCTTGGAGCAACGGCCAACACTTTGGAGCTTGCATTGTAGTGGCTGGATATCCAGACCAGAACTTTGCGTCCCATGCAGCGGTCATAGTCTTTGTCATTGTTGGTTTTAAAGAGGTATGATGTCATCAGATTGTTTTGAGAGTGTACTTTGACTTGTGCATTTGTCTTTCATTCTTCATTCTTTCATGCTGCAAGTACCAGAAAAGTTTCTGGTGCCACAGATTCTGCAGACTGTTGATACAGATCACCCTTACTCAAGACTTCAATTCAATTCAATTCAATTTTATTTATATAGCGCCAAATCACAACAAAAGTCACCTCAAGGCGCTTTATATTGTACAGTAGATCGCACAATGTGTGCAAATGTGGAAATTCGAAGTGTGAAAGAAACAAGGTACAAATAGAACTTGATGCTGTTTTCTTTGTTCGGGTTGACTTGTGTTCCTCAATGCAAGTTGCTGTTTTCTACCAGAAACTCTGAAGTACTATATTTTGTTTACTGTACTTTTTTTTAATCATTACTGTAATTAAAGTTACATTTCTGGAGTAAGTTTGGGCGTTGTTTTCCTGTACATTTCCTGTTTATTTTAGTTCATTGTTTACACACTGACTGCATATAAAGGGCCATCTGCAGTACTATGTTTAGTACTATGTTTATTCATTATATCACAAAGTTCAAATCCACTCAAAAGAGTTGGTACAGCACGACAGTGATGCAAGCATGCCAAGTCAGCCAGTGGATTCAAACTGAGGATCTCAGTGGAAAAAAATTATAGAAAAAGTGTTAGTATTTCAGTCTGCTTACTTTATAAAGTTAATAGAATTTGTTTCTCCCCGGACACATTTTGCGACAGCACGATAAGAACACCGTCCGGTCAGTATCGTTCGCCTGTGAAACGGACCCGTGAAAACGCACGCATGTTTTATCTCGAGAAGAGCGGCAACTCGGAGTCCCCCGACATCGTCGGTAACATGTCCAAGAACGACATACTGAGAGGAATCATCACTGAGAAACTGAGCACAGCCGCCCGGGAGATCTTAGCGGTGGTGGAGCGGACTGTAGCCGACTATGAGGAGGAGGCTGCGGGCTTTAGGCAGGAGATCGACCGGCAGAGGAGGCAGCTGGAGCTTCTGCAGCCTCGGGTCAAGCTGGAGAGGACAGGTCAGTGACAGGCGGATTTGACGAACTTCATTTGAAAATTACTCATTTAATATTTCCTCGCGAGCTGGTGAAGATAGAGACTTCACAGTGCAAGAAAAAAATGTCCGCACAATTGTTTAGAATGGGATTAAGAAGTCGGCATGCGTCTAGTCAGCTTTCACAGGATAATGTGAAACAATCAACGCTTTTGGGGTTCCTTTACCTTTATGGGCAGCCCATCCTCTGAAGCCAATGGAAAATTAATTCTGCCAAAACTCAAAATATTTTATTGTATTTCTTAAATTTTGACTTAATACCTTGCAGCTTTTCCCACCCCACTGTCACCAAAGTGCTTATGATTGTTGTGGTTTTGCCTTGAGGCAAATGTTGTAATTTGACACAACCAAACAAAAAAACACAAGCTTTTCTAACATTATTGTTGGTTAATGCAGTACACCACTCATTTGGAGGTGGAGTAGAATTGTAGTTCCAGTAATATATACTGGTGCCATAGGGCAAATCCTAAAATACTACAGTGCATTAAAGGCAACATTTTAAACTGTAGTGTAGGATGACTGTTTACCCCTGTCATGCATGAATTATGACAACCTCAATCAGCTTTTTTTTCTTACGTATTTTTATTCATATTTAGGCATGAAAAGAGGAAAAAATATCCTTATTGAGGTTCATGCCTTACAGGGTTAAATAACGATAATTACAATGTGTCACATTATACATCTATAGTAACATTAAACGAATAAATACAATTTAATTGAATATAACTGAAATTTCTAGTTATTCAAAAGTAAGTTGAATTTTCATGTCAGCTTTTCAACATTTTTAATTAACCCAAAACTTGAGTTGATTATAAACATTTTTAAAATTAATGACTCATAATTTTCAGTTTTTCAGAACTTTAAGAGATACTGATTTGAAATTTGGACTTGGCTCTCATCAGCAATTTTTATTTTTCAATGTTGGAAATGGGCTTCCATATAAAACATAAAAGTTAAGTTTTCACAGTTCACATGGAGCCAGGCTCTATCAGTTTTAAGAATTTAGGATGTCAGAGTTTCTAAGTTTGCAGTTATTTGAGTGATAAACAGGACTAAATTCCGACTTTAAAGATGCTCTTTAAAAATACATGTTGCTTTCAGCTGTTCATAGCAATATTGTGTTTGGCCAAATATGAAGTCAGATCTGACTGACAAAAGTAATCTCTGGTCACAGATTTGAACATTCATGAGGTGGTGGTCATGACCGGAGACAAAGAGGATCAGCAGCACACACATCTGCCAGGTTTGTTTTCTGTCAAAGCTTCTTTTTTTAAATGTTGAGTAAAAGGAGGAATGAGTGAATGAACGACTCTAAGGACAATACATTTTTGCTGCAGTACTAAAGAAGATGCTCAGACTTACATATGGTAGTAAATAGTAAAATAGGTTGTGTAATGTTTCCAGGTATGGATGGTGCTGGAAGTCCATGTCTGCTACGTCGTGATGAAGATGAGCAGCAGATGGCCCAAATGTCGACGAGTTACAGGCGGAAAAGAGAAAATCTGATGCACCCGGATTATGAAATGCCAAGGTTACAAATGCCATGTCAACAGTTTGGATGTTACAGTTAGTTTATATTGTGATGCCTCGTGTTTTAACAAAGAACTTTGCATTTACACCAAGGCTTCACCTTTGCCAGCACTGGCCTGAATGTAGCGCTCTAATACAACTACCATTTCTCCTGACAGGAAGAAGTCCAGCAAACATTGGCTTAGTGACACACAGGGGCATCTACATTTCAAGATTTGTTTCCTGGAGAACGCTCAAGGCGGTATGCTCTCAAACATTGGTACATTTTAAGTTCCTGAGTTAGCACCTGAACCAAATAGCCAGACCTAACAATACTAAAAACCTTAAATGTTCAAGGACTTGCAGATTTGCAGATGGACTTGGATAGTTCTGAGATGCTGCCGCCCAGGATAACAGTTGCTTCCTCACTGCTTGCAAAGTCTTGATCTCACGATGGTTTCTTCTTTTTCAGGGTTTAAAAAAACTCTGTTTGAGGACCTGAAGTGTCCCCGTGATCTAAAGGAGGGTGACTTCTTGGACATGATCAAGTCCACGTTCCCTCAGCTGGCCAGAGACAAACCGCTGAACATCTTCAAGTCTGACCACAGTAAGAGACTCCAGAGGCTCATGCTGAAGACCCTGACACCAGAAGAGATCTACAGGACCATGAAGCCCACCGGGCTTGAAAAGGCTGTCCTCTATGTCAAAATTAAGGTTAACACTCGAGTAGTTTTTCTCACTGCTGCCACAGATATAGTTATAATCATGAAAAGTACGTTTACGGGTAAAACATTAAAGGAAAAATGATAAGTTTTCAAAATTAAATACCTCTTATGGTGTGTTTGATTTCTTCTGCTTGCAGCTGACTCTTCAGGAAACAAAACAAATGACAGCACGAACACACCACTGAACAGAGCAGAACATTTCCACTGTAATAACTGATCAACTGTAACTTGAATTGCTGCTCTGAACTTGGTTCTGTTAGTATTGAGATATCTTCATGGAAGTTTGTGTTTATCTGGCAAAAATGGTGATGAAATATGTGCTAAAATAAGTTTTTCTCACTGTGTCTGAGATACAGTCAGATGAGCCAAAACAATCAGAACATGGTTTTAACGCAGGTCAAAGGCATTTGCCTTTGACCTGCGTTAAAACCATGTTCTGATTGAGTAAAATGCAAACAACTAAAACAAATACAAACTTTTGAAGAATAACTAATTTAAATGACATTAGTACTTTCAGACTTTTTGTAAAGTTGTTTTTTTTATCTTACAGACAGGAGAGGAAGATGAAGGGGAAGAACTTCACCTGTTACCCACAAGTGATAAACCTTTAACACACAGTGACAGAATGCTTATGAAAAGCGATGAAGCCATTTCAAGGTGAATTAAAAACTGAAAAAGAAATGTTGAGTTATTTTGTTTAAAGGTCAATGAAACAGTGTGTCCTTTTTAAAGGCTGTTAATGAAATATTAGAAAGTATACCACCCTATAAAGATAAAGATCCCCTAACAAACAACTTTTTGAATTGCTGGCTTGTATGTGAAAGTAAAACATTTACAAACACAATGTCAAGCAGTTGACAGATGACACTCTACTTTTTACATAAAACCAAACAGAAAAACACAAGCTTTTCTAACATTACTGTTGGTTAATGCAGTACACCCACTCATTTGGAGGTGGAGTAGAATTGTAGTTCCAGTAATATATACTGGTGCCATAGGGCAAATGCTAAAATGCTACAGTGCATTAAAGTCAGCATTTTAGACTGTAGTGTAGGATGACTGTTTACCCCTGTCATGCATGAATTATGACAACCTCAATCAGCTTTTTTCTTATGTATTTTTATTCATATTTAGGCATGAAAAGATGAAAAATGATCCGATTGAGGTTGTCATAATTCATGAATGACAGGGTTAAATAACTATAATTACAATGTATCGTGTCATAGTAACATTAAACGACCAGTGGGTGGCAGAGTATAGAGTTACACATCCAATGTAGTGGTTCATGTGCAAGTTTATCATCAACAGTGACACAAATACAAGAAAACAGCCTTTGAATAGCTGTCACTGTAGTGACCAATATGCGTGAAAGGGTTACAGGCCTGGACTGGTAATCTTGCATATTGTGCATTTTCCCAATTGGGCTGGCGAGCCTGTGGTCTAATAGTTGAATGTAATTTATTTCTTTGTCAATATAATTAGACGGGCTAGTCCCAGTCCATCCCTGCCCGAATAGACTGTTACAATAGATTATAGAAAATAAAAATGATATGCACAAAAAATTGTGTTTAAAGGCAAAACTACTGGAATGAATTAAAACACTGATCCATGACCAAGAAATATTCTTGCTTTTATAATAAATTCACAAAATGAACTAAATTAAATTGAAGGAACGCTAATTAGCTATTTCTATAGTCTTAAAATTATTTGTACCCAACATTTAAAACATTTGATCGCTCCATATTCTTGATATTAAAATACATTATCGACCAATATAATAACCAGTTCCTCACAGCTTTTAAATATCATGATTAATGTAATAATCAAAATAAAGTTTTGATTATTACATTAATGTGAGGTTTGCAAGCAATTAAATGTAATTCTTGGCTTGTCTGTATTTTTCAGTCAATATTCATAAATGAATTTTTGAAAATTTTTGTTTCTTACCAGCTCTGTTCAACATTTAGACAATACCAAAGTGGATGTCATGGCCAACAGCTCAGCTTCACAACTACAGCTCTTGCTAACAAAAGATGCTGCTGTAAACGGGTCTAGTCATGGCAAACATGGAGTCGTGGCATTAAACCCCGAGCTGCAGGTGGCAAAAAGTTTGAAGGCAAAAGAGCTCCAAAGTAGTTCGGAGACAATTCAGACAAGTACAATAATATGTAAAGTGTGTGGACTCCAGGGAAACCAGGACAGCTTGATTCAACATGCATGGAGTCACGTGGATGAGTCACCGGCTGTTTGTGGAATTTGTGGAGAACATTTTGAATCAGTGGAAACATTAAAGGGACATCTTGTAAACGACCCAAAATATCACAACTCTAATAACCAAATATCTCTGCAAACTGAGGCAAAACAATACAAATGTGAAATTTGCGCTAAATCATTTGGTCTAAAGGAGCAGCTGGAAATTCATTGCAAGGAGCACACTGGCCTACAGAAATACCACTGCAACATCTGCGGGAAAGCTCTCTCCCATCTTCGATCAATGAGCCGGCACAAGCTGACTCACGCAGTGGAGCGACCCCACAGTTGTGAAGTTTGCGGGAAGCGTTTCAAATGCCCTCATGTTTTAAATTCTCACAAGAAAATCCACACGGTCAGGGAGCGGTCATATCTCTGCCACATCTGCTGCAAAACCTTCATGTCAAACAGCGTTCTGTCGACTCACATGAAGATTCACAGCAACGAGAGGCCACACATCTGCTTAGTGTGCAAAAAGGCTTTTGTTTATAAAGGTAGTCTAAAGGCTCACATGCGAATGCACACTGGCGAGAAACCGTACAGCTGTTCCCAGTGCAGCCGCTCCTTTAAGCACAAGTGTCACCTGAACGACCATGTCAGGAGCCATTCAGGCATCAAACAGTTTGTGTGCAGCATTTGTGGGAGAGCGTGCTCTCGCCAAACTCAGCTGAAGACCCACATGAGGACCCATAATGGAGAGAAACCGTACCAGTGCGACATCTGCAAGAGGTCCTTCTCGCATCGTGGTACTCTCAAGTCACATGTGAAGATCCACGAGGCCAAAAAAAAAGATAGTGACCCACCCGAAAACCAGACAGTGTGTTAACATGGGCTTGACTCCCTCCTGTGCAACTTGTACGACTTGACTTTTTTTTTTCTTTTTAAAAAAAAGTGTTAAATGAGGTATTCCTTTGGTAACAAAGCATAAATACTTGGGTCTTGAGAGAAGGACATGAATAAAAATTATTTAATGAATAAATCATTTTTATTAAGAAAGAACTGAATAATTGGTTGTCTTTCTGGATATAAGTACTGAAAAACCTAAAGAGATGACTAGTTCTGCTATATTCCGGCGGTATTAACAAACAATCGTGTGTGTGTGCGTGTCCCCTTTCCATTTCAGTAAGATCATTCTACGGGCCAAAAGAGTGCAAAAAACAAGAAGTGTGATTTAGAAAAGACTGGGATCATAAAGCGTCACCCCAAAAATGGCTATAAATGGGCAGGGTGCAATTGGAACACCATATATGTTGGACATGGTTTCAAATATACTTTTCCAAAAGCTACCCAGTTTTGGACATGCCCAGAACATGTGAAATAGGGAAGCAGGCTCTTGTTTGCACCGGTCACATATATATATATATATATATATATATATATATAAATATATACATATATGTATATGTATATATGTATATATATATATATGTGCGTGTTATGACAGTGTGAATAATGTGAATGTCTAAGTTGTGGAATAAAATTGAGGCACAGGTGGCCAGAAGGGGACAGAGGGGGGGGGGGATATTATCCATTGTTGATCTGCACACAGCTGTTGTCACGAACGTCGCACTCGCTTACGT
>VUQP01044249.1:4094-22404 GCA_015108555.1 Coptodon rendalli
AAATATATATATATATATATATATATATATATATATATATATATATATATATATATAAAAACATTTAAAAAAAAGAATATAAAGTCTGCCATTACAGTAGCACCCAACACTGAAAATGATAAAACAAAAGTGTTAATTTTGGAGCCAGGGAGCCCCATCTGTAACAACTATGTGTGCTTAAATAGTGTTGTTTCTCCTAAATTTCCAGACCGACATTGGAAGAACTCTCTGCAACAGCAATAGCGGCAGTCTTGTCATGTTGTTAGCACCAAACCACATCAACACCAGAAGCACAGTACTACCTCAGAGAATCTAAAAATATTGTTTGTTGTTTTTTGAAATTTTTGTCATATATGTACCCTACAATTATGTTACTGTATTTTTTTTTTTTTTGCACTATTCAGACAACTTGAAAATAGTGTGTCTGAAATGGACAGCTTCAGATTGCAGAGGAATATGTTTGCCTTTTGGCTAACGTTGTTAAATGGTGTATTTGGATGGCCAAATTTAAAGAGGATTTTTCTTTTAGTTGTCTTGTTTTTTTACACGTTCTCAAAACTTTTCGACTCACATCTTATATTTTTGCGATTTAAGGTTGGTTTTGTTTGCAATGTCAGGCCACTGTGTCCTTCAGAACATCTCGACCAAGTCCAAGTTAACTGCAATTTAAAACAAATTCAGTGTTACTAATGGCCAAAAACATTTGCCAATAATGAATTTCAGTTATTGTTCTTCATAATATCTTGTGACCAGAGATGGCAGTAACATGTTAATGCGCTACACTTAAAGCATTACTGTAATCCGATTACTTTTTCAAGTAACGAGTAAAGTAACAGATTACTGTCAAAATGTAATTAGGTTACTGTTACTTTCCTGTAAGCACGCTGCCTTACCAAACTGTGTTTTTTTTGTGAGAGTGTCTCATGACAATGACGTACGAGCGTGCGATGTGGCAGCAACAGATGAGTGCAGATCAACAATGGATAATATGGAGTGCGGGAGAGAGTACGACCATGCAGCGTTTAAAGCTTGGAAGTGCTGACCTTACTCTAAGTTTGATTCTGTAAAAAGTGACAAAAACATTAGCATCTGCTATAAACTCTGAGTAGGAAGAAAACGTCTTTCTACAGCAAAAAATGAAACTTCAAATCTGAGCGAGCACCGAGCATGCTGCCACGGGAATGTGAAATTCACAGAGAAACCCCCGGATCCCCCCGCTGACATGACCACTATGGGCAAACCTCCACAGGTGAAAATAGATTTAAGGACCGCTGAATCTTTGATTTTATTTATTTTCTGCTGTGTTTTACTTGCATCCATTTGAAAGAGTGGGTGTAAACACAAAACATTATTTTATTTTATATTCTTGAATATGTGGAAAATAGGTTTAAATGTTAAACAGATTTCTTCCAGTCAGAGACTGTTGCATAATGTTTGCTTAATACAATGCACATGAAGTTAAAAGATTAAAACTAATAAAACAAGTTTTAAAAAAAGACTTTTTCATTTGATTTAATTTTATCTGAAGGATTATGCAGAAAAAATAGAATTGGGCTCCTTTATTACGTATTCAGGTTGTGAATCATGTTTTAGCATTTATCATCATTGTTTTATCTTTTTAAAATAAGTAATCAGTAAAGTAACGGGCTTACTTTCTTGGAGAAGTAATCAGTAATTAGTAACTAATTACTTTTTTCAAGTAACTTGACCAACACTGCTGGTGAGTTCATCAAGACTCTGAAAAGCATAATGTTCACACTGACAATGAACAGATTATCTCATACATGCATTAATCATTTGGTATATCAGTAAACAACTCCCCACACTCCCAGTCAGCCTGCATACCTGGTACCAAGCAGGACTGGGTTTGTCGTTACGATCAACCAGATAGATGATGAATTCCTTCCACACTCTTCACTCTCTACAGAAATCCACCTCCTTGCACCACCAACTATCAGCACATGGGTGAAAAAAAGGTTTGGGGCGAAAAAGAAAAAGTAGGAGAGAAAAATAATTGGACTTGCCTCCCCCATCCCCTCCCCCCCCCAGGCCATTGAGATAATTAACACTGGCCTATTCCGGAGGTCTGGAGAGAAAATATACTGTTTGAACAAAAAATGACCAGTAACATATTGTCTCCCTTCCATACATGCATGCAAATAGTGCTGGTAGCTCTGTCCAATGTAATGAAGCCCGGTAAAAGAGCTGGCAAAGTCATTCATTCATAAAATCCCAATGTGTGACTGTTACTCTAATTACAGAGCACGTCGGCCCCAATTAGCCCACTTCTTCTACTCTGTTTCATTCTTGATTAATGGAGCTGTGGTAATTACAGGTTTCATGAGAGGGGGGTTTTAAGGCATTAGCTGGCCCACACACCAAGCAGTTAACTCCATCCGTGGCCCTTCCACAGGGATGGAACCTTGCCCTACACAACCGATCCATCCCTCAATTATCAAGTGCTTGGCTTTCTTTGTCAAGGTGTTGTCTTTGTCTTCTGTACCTACTTCCAACAGCATGGGCTGCCCCAGGAGCTATTATGCTTCATAATGAAGAAGAGAAGGAAAGGGGGGGAAAATAAATCGAGAAAAAGAGAAAGAAAGTCATGGTGACAGGAGCAGGGCTAAGGCTATGGCCAGAGCAGGCAGCACTGCTATGTGTTAATTACACATGTAAAGCCTATTATAGTTATAGAGGACACCTGCTGGCAAGGGAAATGAGGCCAGCGCCCATGCCTGCCACACAGTCAATCGAACCCTCATTCGGCCGGCTAGATGATAGCACTCTGATTACATTTTCATGCGGCGCCTGAATTGGAGGGTGCACTTAACATTCAATTCATTCTCTCACAGGTTGAAATTGAAATGTTCCAGGTTGAAGGGTCATCACTTAGAGAGCTCAGCGGCCGCTACAGTGTCAGGTCAGTGTCACAATTTATGGTGCTGCAGATCAAGAGAGACTGAGATCAACTGGCATAAAATGAAGTAGTCTCAGACACACACGCATACAGCATGACGCCTGAGGAGACTGCAGTTCACTTAATTTTATTTTCTGGTCCCAGGTAATCAAAAAGAATATGACTAGATTTTTTTATTGGACTGGATCCAGTATATGAGAGCTATTTTTAATTTCCGTGAGACTTATATGTGGATGAATTACGGAAATTGATAGGTGAAATTATTGGTTTATTCTGAAATACACTTGCAATAATTTGGTGAACGTTGTTTTCTTAACAGGCAAACTATAATATAAACATGAAAACCTGGACCCTACTTTTAGTCACATATAGTTCTGGTAAGAATTACCAAAACTGTGTGAAATTACTAAAAGACGACTCCTGATTTCAGGCAGTGAAGAGAGAAATCAAATGCACTCCATTTCTGCCATCCTGCCATTACTTGCTTGTTGTGCTCCACTTCTTACAAAGCTTAGCGATGTTACGATGAAACGCCCTGGATCAAACTCTATACCAAATGAGGCTTGGTCTTTGGAAGGAAATGATATGATCAACTTCACACCCATCAGGGGAGCTTGTGTACATCTTGCCTAGGGTCTCGCATCCTCATACATATTCAAAGGCTTTCACAGTTCATTATAAACTCACAAAATCCTGGCTCCTTCCTATCTTAGATGGCCATGTTACATTCATTAAAAGGAAGGAATATAAAAGCCTCCCCAAATTATAACGATACAAATTCCTCACGCAATTAGAATTTAACTATTCGCTGTCTTACATCTAGGTCTCGCATCAGAAAACATCAAACGCAAGCCAGCCTAATGGATGTCTCTCTACGTATCACAATTAACACTCAAGGACAAACAATAAAGGAGTGGAAAGCCTAGATGGCGGATGTTTTGGTTTTTTTACGTTTTTTCTTCTTCCTTCAAGGCCATTTGATGCAGGTCTAAAAAGTAAACACCTTTGTTTTTCTCTATCAAGAGTCATCCAGGGAGACGTGATAACAGTGATTGAAACACTTTGTTTAAAGAACCAGTAAGAAAAGCCATTCCAAACTATGATCTGTAAACCCTGATAGATCCGTTCTTTAGGCCAGGGATGTCAAAAACGTGGATTGGACCCATTAAATTCACATTTTTCAATAACATGCATTGCTCTCCCTTCTGTGGTGATACCAGCATTACACAGGAGGGAAATCTGATGAAAAATACTTGCAGAACTATGCAAGTTATAAAAATAACTTTAAACTCAATAAATGTTAAAAACTGTGATTAAAAAAAACTGTGCTTACTTTTAAGAAATGTCATGTTGTTCATTTCTGGTTTAGCAAATAGATTTCACGTTGAAAGAGAAAAAGGAGGATACTTCCTAAACACTTGATTTTTTAAATGCTGAGCTGGCAACTGTGAAATTTTTTAGTTTGAAAATCTTTACAAACAAATCAGTGACATCACAGTGCCCGTATGCATTACTGGTCACAAATAGGAAAAAAACTGTAAAATGATTGAAAGTCATGATTAATTAAAAAAAACAATGATTCTTAGAAGTAGGGTGTATATTGTCAACATGTAGAATGGATTTTAAAATATTGGTCACATTTGACCTTTGATCTCTTCTTCAAGGTCAATAGATTTGTATAAATGTTATATTGAACTATTTAAAACTGCTTCTTTCTCATTTCTTCATATTGATAACTTATAGGCATACAGGGAATGACCAACACAACAATCTAAATATCACATTTTTTGATTATGATTGTGCTGTTTACATTACATGAGCAAGTTTGAACTGTTTAAATACATAAGAAATTCTAATGTTTTTAACTGAGAATCGTTTTAAAAAATACATTTGTAAACAAAAACATATATTTATTAATAAACATTTAACCAAATTTGCTAAACAATTCAATGAATGCAACACATATACCATATTCACATAAATACAAAACAATAAAAATAACTGTACTCAAAATTATATCAGTTATATTAAATTGGGTTCCAGCAGGGCAAATAACAAAAGCCTGCACGTGTTTTTACTGCACTACAAACTTAAAGTATGTTTAGATCAAAGAAACACAATGAGTATGTACAGTGCTACTTCCTTAAAGGTAGATACTACCAGGAGTCTTGTGGGAGGTTTGCACGTTTGGAGAGCTTCTTATTTTACATGCAATAAGTGCAGATATTGGCTGAAAGAAATCTCAAACTTAAGCAAATCGTAACAATTAAGACCTACACTGAGTTGAAACCAAGTCCAGAAAATGAGTAATTTGTGAGTAATTTATCATACCAGAAATAATATCACAGCCCTCCCTGAGCCTGGTTCTGCTGGAGGTTTCTTCCTGTTAAAACTGACTTTTTCCTTCCCACTGTTGCCACAGTGCTTGCTCATACGCTGTTGTCTGATTGTTGGGGTTTCTAGGTATTACTGTAGCATCTTTACTTTACAAGACTAAGCTCCATGAGGTGATTGTTGTTGTGATTTGGTGCTATATAAATAAAATTCAATTGAGCTGAACTAAAAATATACAAGTGAGTTAAATTGGAGAGTGGCAATGGCTGGGAGCTTAGGATGGATTCAAATAAAAGAATGTAAGAAATTAACTTGTTAACTTGTTAAATTAACTAGTTCACAGTTCGGAGTGTGAACTCAAAATTTTAAATTGTTACTATGACTGTGATGAATGAAAATGGAACATCTTGTTTTTATCTATGTGACTGTTTTTCTGTTGGATTCTGTTGGATTTATTACAAGCACTCCTGCCTAGAAAAAACGTGAAATGAAAGTGTATGGATCTTGGGAAGAGGGAGAAAAAAATACATATGCCTTTGTATTTCAGCTACACTCGGGGTATGTGGATCAGTGTATGTGTGGATGTTAGATCAAGTCAGATGATGATCCAGTTGACTGGTGTTAGCAGAGCTTATCTCACAGTTCCCAGGGTTGGAGAGAGCTGAACGCCAATCGCCTCTCCTGCCGCTACCCAGACCAAGCTGGCTGTTTCTAATGAGACAGGTGGACTGGGAGCTGTCACACTGACGGGGGTGCCTGACATATGAAAATGAGACCCCCTGATCCGCATGCTAGGATAGAAAAAGAAGACTGGGAGGGACCAGGAGGGTGAAGGAGTGAAAAGGGGGAAGGATGGAGAGGAGGAGGGAGGGCTAGCAGCTGTTAGAGGACTGATTGACAGGTCAAGGAAGGTGGCTGAGCGGCATAACTCCTCCAAGAGTCTTCAAGTGACAAGAGACGAAAGTCACATCTCTGCACACACAGCAGTGGCTGCAAACTTTCCCGTCGGACTAGTCTCTGCCATCTGACAGGCCTAAAAGGAGCACTCCTGTTCCACTCAGGAACTATTCACCAGTTAAGAACACATATCCTATTGATCTACATTTGGAACTTCTAAGTGTCGTGTGACTTTACCCAGTCCCAGGATGTTTTTTTTCCCTCTCAAATTCATCCTAATGTTTGATTTTGGTTGATACAGTGGATTTGGTGACATTTACCATCTAAATGTTGCAAAGGATATCTGGTTATTCCTCCAAGATGCCCTGCAGACATGCCTTTCTGAGTGATGACTGTGGGATTATCTCTCCATTACAGTGATTCTATCTGACAAGGCGTTCTGTCACATCTCAAATGGCTGTTTCCCTTGAAGAGCCAGGTGCTCTCTGCGCATTGCTCACATCCGCAGATTGCCGGAGATTTGAGACAGCCCCGCTGCTATGTTTCATCTGTGGGGGAGAAAGTGAGCACTCAGGCTCGGCGACACTCCCATCCTTCAAGGTGTTCTTGTTCCATCTGCCGGAGGGTCCGGCGGGAATACTTCTCTCTGAGCTCCTTCCTCAGTCCCAGTGAGCAGCCTTTCATGTCAGACAGGATACCAGACAGAAATCCCAGCTAGCATTCGGCTTCACTTAAGTCTTACATGTTGACAGAGAGAAGGAAGAGTGTTCTCTTATCTCTGAATTTTTTTCTTAGACAGCTTAGACTCAGATGCCAAACTCAAAACATATGCAGCATGGTAGAGAGTGGATCAAGTGGTATGTACACTACTGTATTTACAACAGATAGAAAATAGCTATCCTGTGGCTCTGTGCTATGAGTGAAAGCAAGATGCAGCTGAGCTTTCAGTTAACTCAGTTGTCACAGATAAAATACTGAATGAAACTCAGCTGACACCTGACGTGGGTTGATTCAGGTGTTGGGTTAATTATGCAGTCGACTTATTAACATTAAAGGTCTTGGTCTAAGGTTTAAGGTTTGTGTTTTGGCAAATTTTCTGAAACTAGATGAAAATAAGGTTAAACAAGTGTTTGCCTTTACAAATATAGTCAAGTTGAAAAACAGGCAGATCTTGATAATCGATGTATGAGTGACCGTGACAGTGTGCCGAACAAACCTGATGACGAGGCAAACTTCCATAAAGTTGACTAGACCCAAAACAGCTGAAAAACATTTGAGCATAATTTATGATGCTGTCTTTAGTTATATCTTGCTATCTTTAACTAGTTCATTTTTTTCCATATTTCAAAATCTATCTATCTGTCTGTCTGAGCTTATTAAAAGCTCTTGTTAAATGGCCTGTATTTGTATAGCGCTTTACTAGTCCCTAAGGACCCCAAAGCGCATTCACACACTGGTAATGGCAAGCTACATTGTAGCCACAGCTGCCCTGGGGCGCACTGACAGAGGCGAGGCTACCGGACACTGGCACCACCTCTGACCACCACCAGTAGGCAACGGGTGAAGTGTCTTGCCCAAGGACACAATGACCGAGACTGTCAGAGCCGGGGCTCGAACTGCCAACTCTTGAGCCACTCATAGGTTTGTTGTCCTACAAACCTATGAATTTATAGAATATGATGCATTAATGTAGATATAACAGAATATACTCTTTAAAATGAGCACTACTGAGGCAAATGACACTGATTATCATCTCTCTGCAGAATAAATACTTTTGTTTTTAATACTTTTATCGAATTTTCCGATAAAACAATTCTATATGTAGTGAGGTATTTTCATAGTATTTTTTGTGGCTATTTTTGCTAAAGCAATGGTTCCAGAAAACTGTCCTCCAGCACTTGTCATTGTCAACTACTAACAAATATTTAGATGAACATAGGAGTAATTAATAATAATAATGGATTGCATTTATATAGCGCTTTTTGTGACCCTCAAAGCACTTTACAATTCATTCACTCTCACATACTGGTGGAGGCAAGCTACAGTTGTAGCCACAGCTGCCCTGGGGCAGACTGACAGAAGCGAGGCTGCCATATCGCGCCATCGGCCCCTCTGGCCAACACCAGTAGGTGAAGTGTCTTGCCCAAGGACACAACGACCAAGACAGACAGAGCTGGGGATCGAACCGTCAACCTTCTGGTTACAAGATGAGCTTCCCAAACCCCTGAACCACAGTCAACACAAAGCCAGCTGCATGATTAAACTGACTAGGTAAACAATAAACTCCCATACAAGAAAAAAACAACTTTTGGGACTCTGCTTAGACTGCTACTAGCGGGTAGAAGTTTAAGCAGAGATGCCCAGACCTCTCTCTTCTCCAGCTCATCTGGGGAACACCAAGGCATTCCCAAGCCAGTCAACAGAAATAATCTCTTCTACATGTCCTGCATCTGCCCTGAGGGACGTCTTGAGGTAGAACATGCTGGAAAAACCTCAGCTGACTTCTTTCAGTGTAGAGGAGTAGCAGCTCTAGCCTGAGCAGCTTCTGAATGACCAAGTTTCTTAGTCTTTTTTATAAGATAATTTCTGCCATTTGTATGTGCAGTTTAATTCTTTTGATCACTATTCAGAACTTGCGACCATAGGTGCAGGTAGGAACATAGATTTAGCAGTAACTCGACACATTTCTTTCACACTCAGCCCCCTCTTCACAACAACAGGCCATCACTGCAGATGCTGCGCCAATCTGTGTGTCACTTTCTTGCTCCATTTTCTCTTCACTTGTGAACAAAACCCTGAGCTATTTAAGCTCTACTAATTGGGGTAACAGTTAGTTTTTGACCTGGAGCGAGCTCTCTACCTTTGTCCAGCTGAGGCACATGTTCTCAGACTTGGAGGTGCTGATTCACACTCAGCTGCAGGTTGCCTTAGTGCAAGCTGGCCTGAAGAGGCAAAGAGAACACGAACACACACACTTCATTGACAAGCTTCTTAACCAATGAGACATGACCCTCTAGGACCCTCAACTTTGCTGCACCAAGAAATTCTATTCATTAAAGTTATGAACAGAATCTGGCAGCCCTGGTAGAGTTAAACTGTCATCAGGAGCAAGTCTGTCAGGATTGCAAACCAAGCTCTGTTGTACAGGGACTGACTGGCCCATGGCAACCCTGTACTCCCAGACCACCACCCACTGGATGCTGTGAGCGACACGGTTCAGTGCCTTCACCAAGACAACAAAACACATGTAGACTGGTTGGGCAAACTCCCACACTCCCTCACATTGTACAGAAGAGCTGGTCCAGTGTTCCATGACGAGTTACCATTTCGGTGGTAACTCTTTTTCCATGTGATGTTCCATGTGATGTTGCAGAAAAATGTCAACTAAGCCAGCCTAAGTCCTAAGGGCTCTGAATACGATAGGCGTTAATTAATATGCATTCATCATTAATGTGCAGTCATGAAAATGTGGTCATGAAATTTTGCATATTAATAATCATAAACCTCACAGCCTCAGAACAGGATCAGCTTTCTTGGATATCCTTACCTGTATGACTAAGCATGCATCAAAACATCTGGCTCTGTTCATAGTGGATATCATCTGCAATGAAAATGTATGTTATACCCCCTAACAATACTGCATATGGAAGCCTGTATAATTTAAATTAAATTGGCACATGACCCTGTAGAACTCCAGAATTATCTCTCTCCGCGGTCCTCCTGTGGTGGTGAAACCTCAGGAGGACCCTGTAGGGCTTCAATGTTTTGTGCATTTTACAGCAGTCAAGGACAGAGTTCGTGGCAGTCTGAGTTTGCAGTTTGCAAAGCTAGGTTTTAATTTCTTGGTAATACATACTGTTTATTTAGTCCTGTATAGTATTGCTATGCTTACTTAAAATAAAAGATCCAAATATTTCTTCCACTTACAGGTAATGGTAAATGTTTCCTATATGATATTAATATTATGGGCATGTTTAATTAATTTAAATTCAGTTAATTTAAGTTTAGTTCAATTCAATTTAATTTATAAATAGACAGAACCTGTTACGGTGCAACGTAGGGGACTCAAGCGCAGGACTCCAGGATCGACTGCACACGAGAATTTATTTACAGAAGTCACCGGGTGTATATACAGGTAGTGCAGGGCAGTGCTGTATACAACAAAGTGGGGGACGGGGCTCCAGGGAAATCCAAGGGGTGATCACTCGCTCTCCGATTCTCCGCATACGACCGTGGGTCCACTCTTCACACTCGACACAAAGATTCACACAGAGGAGGTATCCAGGAGGTCTGTAGACAGGAAACAGGGCTTAATTACAAAATTCTCAATAGATTCTCAACTTAGCTGTGCTGTAGCTTTGACTCTCACTGACGCGTGACAGACAACGATCCAGTGAAGACCAGCAGTCTCCTCCTGGCTTAAATGCCGATCGCCTTAATGGGCATCAGGTGTGTTCCTCCTCCGTGGGCGTGGGCCAAGGGCGTGAACCCACAATGAGTTCCGCCCCGGCGACAGAAAGGTGGAGAGAAAGTGAGAGACAAGAAATGGTAGAAAAGGCTGATCAGCGTCCCGCTGACCCCCCAGGCTGTTCTAATGGGTTAGGAAAAAGGTCCTAGGAGTTAGTCTTGTTGAAAGTCAATGAAGACAATGTGTCATGAAACACTCAAGAAACACACTACATAGAATGTACATTTTTTTTCCACTAGGCTATATGCAGTCGTCTATGATGAGTTTTCTAAATGAGTGTGCCCGACCTCTTTGTGTGTCTAATGTCTCAGAAGGATATTCTATTGTTAGTAACACATTGTGCATTTAATAAGCACCTAAAAGCATTGATCAATACACATTAGTGTGTTTTAAAAGACTACCTGCATCATATGGCAATATGATTTTTTTTTAAGTGCTTGTGCTTTTTTAGTGGATGAGGAGAAACTGTACATGTTTTTTATTGATGGGTGAGTGGGTCTTAAAAGGCAGGCAGAACATTCTAGCAAGGTGTCTTTCATAGGCAGAGATGTCTGACAGCATGTGAGGTGCTCCAAACAACAACAACAACAAAGTGAATGGCATGGATTTTCCATCACAGTCCACCTAAAATGGACAAAATGTGAAGAGCGTGAGTGCAAATGTGGGGAGGGTGTGAGAGAGTTGCATCTCTGGTGAGTGCAGGAAATGGGTGCAGATGACAAAAATGGCTGAGTAAAGAAAATGTTTGAGAAATGTGGACAAAGAGAGTCAGTTAGAGGAGCCTTTGAAAGGCTGCAGCTGAACTGGCTGAAGGAGGAATCGATACAGGTGCTTCAGCTGAAGCTTGGCTTACAAAGATAGCTGGACCAAAGAGAAGCACATCAATGTTCAAGGTTGTTAAAACACTGTAGACCTGGGGAGCTGTAAGGGCTATCTGTCAATGAAGTGTGTGCGTGCGTGTGTGTGTGCGTGTGTGTGTGGTGGGCAGGGAGATGTAGCCTTTGAGGGCTCACCTCTCCAGTGGAGTGGTAAATCAGCCATCAGCCATGTGACAGTCTCAGTGGCCTCTTGCACTGCCCAATGAGACATGACCCTCTCAGCCCCTTTCCCGCCCCCTTTGTGACGGAGCTTTGATATCCCTCCTCGCTCCAGTGACCAGCCGATGGGAGTGAGGGTGCACCCGCAGCATTCCTCAAAACTAGCCAAATGGAGCAGCTGAGTATATTCCATCATGCAACAAAAAAGCCCAGAGGTATCGCACTGGCCTTTGGAAGTGAAAGGATGAGAGGGGAGGGGAGGGAGGAAGCAATGCAGGGAGGGAAGTATGATGTTCATTCAGCCCCCTCAGCCTGATATAGTGGGATAATCAGTCCAAACCGCCGCTGACCCGGTGGGGGCAAACAACTGTTTCCTGTCTGTTGGCATTAGCGGGCCCAGCAGTGAGGATGAGCTGGCTGCACTCTGGGGCCATAGCACACTGACCTGGCCCCAGTCTGCTACCTGCATCACTGTGCTAATGGAAGCCTCTTGTACACAACGTAGCAGTCAACAACACAACAACACACTTAGTCAACACAGACAACAGAACTTGCGACCATAGGATCATTACCTGAAGAACAACTTAAATATCTGAAAAGGAGGAAAATCCAACTTTCTTTTAGAAGAATGTTGAATTGCCTTTAAGGTCAGATGAGCAGCTCTCCTTTGTTTCTACAAACACTTGTATAACGTATTCTCTCAAAGAGTTTTTTGTTTTTTTTGCCTGTCCTGTCCGACACTGCAGCAATCTCAATTATTGTCTGAAGGCCAAGAAAAATGGCCAACAGATTTATTTTCCCAAGTGGATCACTACTGCTTTTGCAATACTTAATGTGTACAGAATGTGTACCAAATGTATCAAAAAATGAGAGGTTTGCTTAACTCAGTGGGTTTGATGAGTTGCTCACACACTTGATTGTTGGGACTTCCTACAAAGCTACCCAACAACGTCTATGAAGAACAAAAGCAGGAGTATAAGTCTGTAAACAATCACCATTGTTTGTGAGACACATAATCAGCTGTTGACTGTTACGCATATGTTAAACAAAATAATATTTGATGTATTTTTCATTCTTACCATTCTCAGTCAACTGATCCGATTTCCTGTGTGTCTCTTAAATGATCAAACTAAGGGTGATCCTAGAACTGCCAGTTGTACATGCCCAAATTCAATTTGAATGATCAGATTCAAATATGCAAAAATGGTGCACACTGCCATCATCACTGAAGCAGGCCCATGTTTAAATACCAAAAACCATGAACAGCCACTCTGAGGTTTAGGAAAGGGTGGACATCAGGTGTGTTTGTAAGTTCTCACTTACACCAAATGTCTATGTTAGACTCTTTCAACCAAAAGTGCAAGAAAACTTTTGATTTAGAGTTTCTGTAAAGAGGAATGGGCCAAAGTCAAACCTGGTGACAAACTACAAATAATGTCTTACCACTGTGCTGCCAACAAGTTCTTCTCCACCAAGTATGAAGTCATGTTTTGCTTGGGGATCAAATACTTGTTTTAATAAGTGAGATGCAAATCAATTAATAACTTATGTAATTTTCTTTTGGTTGGGTTTCTACTCTGTTTCCCAATTAAAATCAAAGTGTCATGAAAAGTGTTCATTCCTTTGATTCAGCCGGGGGTTGGATAGTTATTTCCCCCAGCGTACAAAGTAGCACTAGGAATTGGTATTACATGTAAAACACAACAAGCTAAAGGATGAAAGGCCCCCTGCTCTCCGTTTTAATGTCAATAACAGAAACTTGGCTCACTTCTGTTAACAGTGAAAAGACAAAACTTGCCTCACCAACTATTTTCTGTAATTATCTGTATGTTAAAAAGAAAACTGAAAACTAGTCAGTGAACACCCAGAGATATCTAAATGATTCGGCAAATTTTAGAAAGCAGGGTTACTCAGGATGGCACCTGCAAAGTCAGCAGTGTCACCTCTGTGTGACAGAGCTGACTGAGCTGCCCGTGCAGAGTGTGTTGGTGTTTGCAACATCTATGGCATCAGCATCAGAGTGAAGCCACCAGGGTGTAACTCTCTGGAGGCTCACAAGCAGGCTGCATATGTACTGTCTCCAACACCTAATGCCATCGGCTGCACAGAGCACAAACACTGCCTCCGTCTCGGCACGATCCTTTGGGACACCAGCTCACTGTTGCACTCACACAGACTCGGCTTGCATCACTTCAGAGCTGAAGTAAACCAAAACCCAGCGTCAGAGAGAGACAGGGATTAAGGAATTTACTTCCCCCGCCAGGTGGAGCTGAGACTTTTCAGAGGATTAAAAACTTGAATTAAGCGTGCAGTGCAGGATCAAGATCTGCCTGTGTGAATAGGATCTGATCTCAGACAAGTTGCACTGAAAAAGCAGTAATACTTTCGTGGACACTCAGGCTCCCTAATCTGTAGATGAAACAAGCCATTTACCCCGAAACACAAGTGTCTTCGACTTATGTTGGATGTTTAGATATTTAGTAAATCTGTCTGTAAACCTTAGGAAGTTAGTTTGCGGTAAAGAAAACTGTGCATTGATTTAATATTGTATCAAAATATTACAATATTCTGAAAAAGTATTAAAGTGAACCTTTCATAGCTATCTTTCATATCTGTATTTCTTGAACTATTTCAAGCCTGATTATGGCTTGACAGCAGATGGAAGCATGAAGTCCAAAATCTCCTGGTAGATGCCTGTGTTGAATCTGGACCTGTTAAACCACAATGGACCAGTCATCATTAACACCAGCAGGTGACGTGATCATCCTAAACTGTGGAAACCTCACACTTGTACTTCAAACACTGGGGATTCTGTGAATGTTTACAGACTTTTCATTACCGACTGATTTTTTCAGATTTTTGTGAGCTGCAGGTTATATCCTGTAAAATTTAAAGAAAAAAGACTTTAAATGTCTCACACTGAATATATAAAGAATTTGAATATTTTGAATACTTTTTTAACTAAATAACAAAAAAGGATATTTTTTCTTAAAAAAAATGTTTTTTTTACTAAAACATGTATATTTTCAGTCATTTTTGCACAAAGTCAGGAAAACTGTTGCTTGGTACCTGAAGACATTGTGTATTAGTGTCCTCTCCATGAGATAATAATGATAATGTCCATTTAGTGAATGCTTGTCAAAAATGATTCTTAAATGGTTGTAATTGGATGAATTTCTGAGGCAATGCAAATGAAGGCTAATTGCCACTTGCTCTCCAGGCCAGTTAGAAATTACCACCGAGCGAAATTGGAAAAAACGGTCCCTGTGTATGCCGTAAGGCTCCCCTACAACATTTCTATTCACAATGCACAAGCATATCCTAAACAGCTCAGTCGAATTGGTTTGCTGCCAAATGACTCTCCCTCTCTCTTAACAAACACAACGACAATATTGTGAGTCAAGCTGTTGTTTGTTACTGGGCAGCGAGATGACGGCAGCTCTGTGACTCCCGCATCACAAACCAGTGTGTAGTGACCTGACCTGCTGCTAAAGGAGTGTGTGAGGATGCTGAGAATGGGGTAGGAGACATCAAACTCAGGCAGATGGGATGAAACAATGGCACGATGCGGCGCGTCTGTGACAGGCTGCACCAGCTGATCAAGGCTACTGCAATTTACTAGTGATGAGAGGAGATCTCACAAACACCAAATGCTACCAAATAGCAGAGCTTTGCTTTTAAAATGACTATAATTTGTCTCCTGACATGATCTATATAAGCAGTTTCTTTGTCCTATTATCTCCTTTATGGAAGCAGCAACAGTCGCTGTCTTTTATTTTGCCAAGTATTGTTCTTTATTAAGTGGAACACGAAACATTACTCAGTGTCTTGTCAGCTCCTGCAATTTACTATGTAGGATATGTTGTCTACATCTACTTAGCTAATTAAGACAGTCACAGCAGTGTAGATTTCAGGGCAGATCAAACACTACGGTGTTGATATGGGAAACAGGGAAGACTAGTCTCCACCAACTCTGTTATATCATAATCCCTGTTCCTTCAGCCTGATTAAAACATTTCAACAAGAGCCTGGGCTGCCTACCGTGGTAGTGCAGTAGAGAGGCTTGGTGGAGAAATATCACAGCTTCCTCATTAGCGAGAGGGGATTTCATTTGGAATATCTCACCGAGCACTTTGAGAGATGCGGCTGTATTTACATTTAAAAGATCCAAAGTGGCCATCTGAAGCTAGCTACCTCTTTCCTTAATTGCTGGCTTCAGTTGTCCATGAATACATCCACTTTATCACTGGCTCTCATTACTGGACGGCACAGAGGAAAGCCTCTTTCTCCTCTCTCTCCATTTTCTCCATCTTCTTCTCTAGCAGGGCAAGACCACATCAGAGTTCTCCCAGTGGCCAAAAGACACAAACAATCAAGAGGGATTAGACTCTAATCCTGTTTTTACTTTCATCTGCCACATATTCAGAGGGAGAAGCTCTGTGAAGCGTGGAATTCTTGAAGGATCTGCTCCCTGGAAAAATAAGTGGAAGCAGAGTAAACAATGCAGTGGGATGGGGATTACAAGTTTTAAATGACAAGAAGACAATGGGCTTGACATCAGATTTATATTTAGTCTTCACTGGCTAAATCTTTGCTCGGCTGTGGACTAAGACAATTAAAGATACTGTAGAAATAATGAATAATGTAAGGTCACTTTAGTGTACCCCTCATTTTGTGTTCATTGGTAGTATTCTTTCCAAAATTAATACAATACAAAACATTTGAATTTTCAATTACTACTGGGGGAAAATCTTTATTTGTCGTCTGAATTACATTATTGTTTGATTGTAATGACCTATCACCACCAGCCATTGGTGCAATTCTGTTTCTGTTCTGGTTTAAAGAGCCAGTCGTTTAGACCGGACGCACCTTGTCACCGTGGTAACCCTCATGGATGTGAAAATGAAGAAAAGTCACTGAATTTGAAGTTTTTGTTCATTTGTTTGTTTTGCTTAAAGAAATAATCCTTGAAAAATCCTAGTGTAAAGACATGTAATTTTACTATAAAGTGAAGTTTTTGTCATAGTCCTAGCCACTCCCCGCTCACAATCTCTCTGTGTGTCTCACGCCTCTCTTACTCGTGGCTTGAAGCAGGTGTTCTGGGTTTTTAGCCCCGCCTATGGGTGTGGCTGCTTTTGTGGTACATAGGTCTAGCTCATCTTTAGCTCTTCACCTCCTTTGACCTTTATTCTCCACGTCTTTCTGGTCCTCTTTGTATTCTGTTGTATCCATTTGAAAATTCAGTCGCTGGTCCTCACCTGATAATTAGCTTTTAGTAATAGCAAGCCATTCTGCTCGCCTGCACTCACACTTGTTATGAAGTTGTTGTTTTTGGTGAAGAACTTAGATATAGTGCTAAAAAAATTAGTTAAAAAAAATTAAAAGGATGTGAAGGGAAGTAGCAACTCAGTTTGGCCTTGTTATGCTCGGCAGACACGAGAGCATTTCCCTGCTGCTCACTGAACTTGGGTTTGCTGAGCATAAGTTAGCTGTTATTTCTATTTCTAACTTTAGAGATGTTGCGCAAATGGAAGAAAGCAGTCTTACATATTTGTTTAATATGTGCGTTGAAGGACATGTCCTGGTCAAAAATGACTCCAAGAGTTTAATTACGAAAAGGGAGATGAGAATAGAGTGAAGACACCTGGGAAACACAGCTTAACACAATCTAACTCATTTGACAGAGGACGAGAGAATATGAAAAATAAACAGGAAAACAGTAACATTTAGACCAGGACTAAGACTTGACACAAAAACAGATAACAACCACTGACACAAGACTGGAAGGACGGAATAGGAGTACAAAAGCAGATTAATCAACTAAGGAAATAGGGATCTAACAACAGAGAAACAAAATAAAAATAACCCCATGAACATAAATATAACCATATAAACAGAAGACTAAATATTAAAGAATATATACTAGAAATATAGAAATATTATATACTAGAAAACCCCTGTACTCAGTCCTAAAAATCTTAAACATGGTGTCTAACCAGATGTTTGCTTTAGTTGCCATTACCTTACAGTAACACTGTGAGGCCTCTTGGAGTTATTTTGACCAGCATATGTCAATATGGATATTAAACAAATATTTAGAACTGCTTTTCTTCTTTCACTCCCGGTGGCTACTTGGCGGGGCCTGGTGCCTGTCGCTCGGTCAGGCCTCTTCCGGGGCAAAGGGGGCCCTCGAACCTCCGGCCTCGGGGCCTGCGGCTCGGTTTACTCTGGCACAGCTGGCTACCAGCAGAGCCGGCGGGCGCGCCAGTGCAGCCCCCTCTGGCTTCTGCTCCATGGCTACTGGGTGACCCCTCGTCTGGGGATCTCCTCAGCCCTCCCAGGAGGGTGGCACGGATGCCCCTCCGGTGGTACTCCTTGGGCTCTCGCACTTTGGGGTCCCTGGATGTCTGGAGCCTGGATCTCCTCCATGTCTGCTTCATGCCCTGGGGGACGGGGCTATGGCCCTCCACACCCTCTAGCAGACCGTTACATGGGGAAACCTTCTGTATACAAGTGCGCTGATCCACACAGGTGTGCACACGGGTGTTCACTGCTCGTAGACATAAACTACACCTTTCTTAGCTGCTACTTCAAAGCACATTGTGCGCTGTCTGTGCTGCACAACAACATTCAATATTTAGTATTTATTGCTGTTTA
>VUQP01044250.1:0-18786 GCA_015108555.1 Coptodon rendalli
GTGAATGACACTGGTACTGACTGGGATCAGTGGCTGCCTTACCTCCTCTTTGCATATAGAGAAGTACCCCAAGCTTCTACTGGCTTCTCACCTTTTGAACTGTTATATGGTCATGAAGTAAGGGGGCCCCTCTCTTTGCTAAAAGAAATGTGGGAGGGTGACCGGAAAGGGGCAGGGGCTACTAATGTCATCTCATATGTTATACAGATGAGGGAGCGACTTGAGAAGATGACTGAGCTTGCCCAAGCTCATATGGTAGCTGCCCAGCAACATCAGAAGGTCTGGTATGATCAGTCAGCTCGGGAGAGGTCATTTGAACCTGGACAAAAGGTACTTGTACTCCTTCCAAGTAATGACAGTAAGCTGTTAGCTAAATGGCAAGGACCTTTTCAGATTCAGCAGAAACTGGGAGCTACCACCTATCGGTTGGCAACTCCAGGTCACTCTCGCTCCAGTAGAGTTTTGCATGTAAATCTCCTGAAGGAGTGGGTGGAGAGGCCGAAGAGAGCAGAAGTTCTTTTGATACGGGAGATTCATGAGGAGGAAGAGGTAGAGGAGCAGTATCTTCCTTCAGGTGTGCTCCAGCAATTGGACCTTAATCACCTTTCAGAAGAAAAACAGCTTCAGGTGAAAGAGTTATGCAGCTCTGGGGTGTTTCAGGAGAATCCGGGGAGGACAGATGTTATTGAACATGACATTATGTTAAAGGATGGAGCGTCTGTGAGACGTATGAGTTATAGGATTCCAGAGCGGCTGTTAACATCATTGAGGAAGGAGGTGGATTTAATGTTGTCTCTAGGTATCATTGAACTATCTAAGAGCGAGTGGTGCAACCCAGTGGTTTTGGTCCCAAAGAAGGATAGTAGCCTGCGGTTTTGTATTGATTTCAGGTACTTGAATGCCATCTCAAAGTTCGATTCATACCCTACACCTAGGGTTGATGATCTGATTGAGCGACTTGGGAAAGCCCAGTACCTGACGACTCTAGATCTCTGCAAAGGCTATTGGCAGGTACCACTTACTCAACGCTCCAGGGAACTGACTGCCTTCCGGACACCATGGGGGCTATTCCAGTTCACAGTCCTGCCTTTTGGTTTGCATGGAGCCCCTGCAACATTTCAGAGGCTGATGGATCGGGTACTGTGTGGTTTGTCAGAGTTCACAGCAGCATATCTGGACGATATTGTGATTTACAGCCAAACCTGGGAGGAGCACCTCAAACATCTAGAAAAGGTACTAGAGCGTCTCAGAGAAGCTGGGCTGACTGTTAATTCATCAAAATGTGTTTTTGCCAAGGCTGAAACGGAATACCTGGGATTTGTCATAGGAAATGGGGTGATAAAACCACAAGTGAGCAAAATCAGTGCTATTGAATCCTGCAGTTTGCCACAGACAAGGAAACAACTTAGATCATTTCTTGGCATGGCAGGGTTCTACCACCGATTTATCCCTCATTTCTCTGCCAGGGCGTCTCCCCTCACTGATCTAACAGGTTCTAGGTGCCCTAACCGGATTCAGTGGACTGAGGAGGCGGAGGCAGCTTTCCAGGACATCAGGCAATCCCTCAGTAAGACTCCAGTCTTGTACAGCCCAGATTTTGAGAAACCTTTTATTCTTCAAACTGATGCTTCTGACAGGGGTCTGGGGGCTGTTCTTCTACAGGGACCACCCAATGAGCGACACCCAGTGGCTTTCATTAGCCGTAAAATGTTCCCAAGAGAGATGAGATATTCAACAGTGGAAAAAGAGGCTTTAGCAATCAAGTGGGCACTGGATTCCCTCAAGTATTACCTCCTAGGCCGGGAATTTACACTGGAAACTGACCACAAGGCGCTCCAGTGGTTGGAGAAAATGAAGGATACGAATGGACGAATCACCAGATGGTACCTCGCGATGCAGCCATTCCGTTTTACCATTCAGCATATTGCAGGCAAGAACAACTGCACAGCGGACTATCTCTCTCGCTGTTCCAGCTCACTGCTGAAGGGGGGGAGTGTGTGATGGCTGCATGCAACCACACAATTAAGATACTTAGGTAATATTCATTTGATCTTTTGTCTTATGTTTACGTTATGCTCTAAAGCTTCTGTGATCATAAGTTAACTAATTTGTTATTTTGAGTTTATCTGTAATGCATGACAGCACTAAGCTATAGCCCAAATGGTGGCATAGACTCTGCTTTGCATTGTTTGTTGTTTTATATAGGTATATGTTATACTGATAATATTTCTGCTCTTTCTGAGTTACCTGACCTCCGCTCCAGTCCTTCCTGGTTTGGTTGAAAGAGGAGGCTGTGGGTGGAGCTGGTTTAAATGCAGAAGCCAATAAAGTGGACTGGACCATCTATTGTGATCATGCAGGGGGGATGGGGTTATTCTTGAATGATGGTTAGCTGTTATCTCTTTAGTTTTCACCTTTGGTGTATATAATGGTTTATTCATTTGCTATATAACCGGAGCTGTTTCTCATTTGGCAGGTCAGTTTGTTGAGTTATGTTTTGTTAAGTGACTTTTGAGTAAAGTTCTGTTAAGTTAACCTCTTTAATGGGCCCACTTGGTTCTTAAAAAAGTTTACTTTTTGTTATTTTGAATTTTTGTAATCATCTTGTCCTTTTTGGGGTATAATAAAACCCATTTTTTTGAAGATTACATTTGTGCCTGTGTGTTCCTGGCCGCTTGGATCCTGACAATCACCAATCTTTTGACTCCAACTTCTAGTCTAAACTTTACTGTGATTGTATGATGTAACATAATCTGACTTATTTTACAAGCTCCACATTGTCAATATTGTCACCACTTATAGTTAATCTGACATCAACAGCTGACTTTTTACACATTCTGCAGACTCTGATTGACATCAGCACATTTGGAAGTCTTATTTGCAGTCAGCTAATAGATCAAGTCCCACATTCACACGAGCTGGCTGTTTGTCTCTGGCTGAAACTGACGATGATGGTGGTGAGACAGTGAGTTTAAAACTATGGTGTGGTGGGGCCTGCTGGGTGGCCCTGGGGCTGTAGCTCTTGGGTTTGGATTTCGTGAAGAGGCTGGCTCTTCCTGGGGTTCAGGGCAGGTTGGGGTGGGCTGATTGTGTGTCTAGAATGCTTGATCCCAGCCCCTCATTAGTAGAATTTGTTTTTTACCAACGCCTGTTAGGACATTTAAAGTCAGCTTCCTTAAATCGTTTAAATTTCTGGTTTAGAGAGCTTCCACCGCATGGCAGCATTACCTGAGGAGAAGAATGTGATGCAGGGATTGGGCCAGTGCTGCCTCATCTTGTAGGGTAGCACCCCTGGGATGCTCCAAAAGTGCAGATAGGTAGAGATCCTGCTGGCCTGGATGGCTACCAAGTTGCCACCCACTCCTATGCATGGGAAGAGAAGGCAAGAGGATGAACGAGCTGAGTCAAAGATAATGTAAACAAAGCAAGAGAAACTACTTTAAGCTGTTGATCGCGACTTTAAACAAGCCGCTGCAAATGCCAAAGCTGCCATTCAAGTTGTATCGTCGTTATCAAAGTTCTTTCCCACAAAGAACAGTAAACACAGCTTTAGTGACGCTTAATCTCATTTATTGCTGCCGGCACACAAATTAGGCCAAATAATGACACACTCTTGGCACAGCTGTGATCCCGCCAAGGTCTGCAGAGAGACGCGAGACAGAGCAATGCTGAAGCCTGACCACTCGAGTCACAGTAACTGAAACATAAGAGAGATGAGTACAAAAGAGCACTGCAAAGTGCGGAGACTAGTCGCACGTGCACGTGGAACGCCACACAAATAAATCTGGCTATAAAAATCAGAATGGGACAAATTCTGGCATAAATATTGTGTCAATACTGGTTGAGCGTGAACTGTTTGATGAGCCATTTTCTGATTTCTAATGTGCTCCAGGTGGGTTACACAATCAAACCGGAAGATAAGATTCTGGCTGAAATGAATTTATTCGCCTCTTCAAAGTCGTATTTCGGCACAATCAAGGACGGCTTTTGCAGATCCCGCTGCTTTTCACAGTCCATTTTCATCTGGTGTTGACAGTGATATCTGTGACTAACTCGGTTATGTCAAGCACCTTTCCAAGTACTTAGCCCCACAAAAAACAAAACCAAACAAAAAAAAAAGAGGCACAGTTGCCATTAGGATAGGGAGAAGGGTGTTTTGTGAGGAAAACATAATGCTGGTTATATTTTGCAAGCCAGAATAGGAAATTTAAACCAGATGGGAAATTTAGAAATTATCAGCGTGGCGCAAAGAGCGTACGAAACAGAGGATTATGAAACAGCCGGAGGATGGGCAGAATCAAAATGAGAAACAGTGACAGGGAGGATCTGTGGTTATTCAAGGCCCTATGAGCTGTGCCAGCACACTGGCTGTGCATCATTAGTGGTTTACATTGACTTCTCTCCCATACTCATCGGCTCTCTGCACGCATCACCTCACAGCCAAACCACTCGGCCTTAGGGCTGCTTCTTTTTTGCTTCCTCTTCTCTATGTCACGATGCAGTTTTCATTAACGCATAAGTTTGACACACATTAAAGATGACGATCAGGTCTCTATAAGCACAGTGTGACGATCTCTCTGCTCATCCTTACGTTTATTTGACAGGTTTGTGGTACACACAGTGCTACTGCGTCTCAAAAAATTTATATTTTACAGATTCAGTGCACATAAACGGAAATATTTCACCTTTTTCTTTTAATAGCTCATGAAAAGCAGGAATCCAGTATCTCAGATTTAAGTATGTCAATAAATTACTATTCAAACAGCCAAACACCTTACATCTCTCACCCTTGTTTAGCACATACAGCCGCAATCATTTGGCAAACTGCTGATTTGATGGTTACCCGGATGGCGATCATCCACATCCTCCAGGAGAGGATGAACAGTGTTAAAACTGCTACCAAATGGTTCGCTGACCATGTTATTACTGTCCTGCCAACTCACCTCACCTAAACTCCATAAAGAATCTTGAAGGTATTGTGAAGAGGAAGATGAAAAACACGCAGGCAGAGCTGAAGGCTGCTATCAAAATAACACCTCAGCAGTTCCACAAGCTGACTGCCTCCGTGCCACGCTACATTTATGCAGTAATTTGTGGTGATGGAGCTCCCAACCAAGTATTAACATTTTAAAGAAACATATATTTCAGAAGCTGGACATTCCTGTATTGTAAATCCTGTTTTTTTTATTGATATGAGGAGATTTTCTAATGATTTTTGGGATGCTTTTTAATGCTGGTAAGTTGGACACATGGGTACTACGGGAACCGATTGGCTTTGGGAACCAACACCAAGTGGCCACTAGATAAACTGCAATTTTTAGCTTCATTTTTAATTTTTTTTTGTCTTTTTTGCTTGGTCTACACTGCCTCTAAAAGAGTAGCTTGACTTGCTGCATCTTATTACTCATGTATTTGCATCACTATAATGGCACAATCGAATCGACCACAAATAGTTTGCCAAGTCTACTCAGCTGCTGTTGCAACGCTCGACCTTTTCAAATTTTGTCTGTGGCTGTTTTGTTTGTGATTGTAGCTACTCTGACAGTTGGTTCTTTTTATTCTCTTCTTATTTGACACAGCAAAGGTGATGTAGATAAAGTCAGCATGCTCAAAAGTAAACGACCTAAGTAGAAGCTAGTAGTCACATCAAAAGAGCATTTATTTTATTTTATTGTAAAGATAATAGTATTAAGTCAAACAATATGGGAATGACGAAACTGTAGTTCCTGTCCAGTTATGACAAGCTCCAACACTGATGTTAAAATGGCTGAATTTAAAGTAGAAATAATATGTTTATAGCCAGGTATAAAAAAACCAAAATAAGACATAAACAATATTGATACTGTAGGCAGTTATACGGTACTAAGTGCCTGCTAGGTGTTCCCAAATAGTTAGCTGATTACTTAGCATGCTAGCCCTTTTCCAAATATAAAAAAAAGCTAGAGTGAAGAAACCAAACTTCAAACTTTAAAAATCTTCTTTTATCTGCAGTCTATAATTTAGAACCATATCCCTGTTTGGCTGCTTCGCTTTCAATAGTTGGTCAAATAGGTGAGAAACTAGATTTATTCTTCACTCTTTTCCATTTTTAAATCACAAAATGTTGTATTTTAGGTACAAGTGATTGTATTTTGGTAAAAGAAGAACTCTGATTAAGCAAAATACAACATAAAAATCGAGTTTCCAAAAGATGCATGAAAGCAGTTTGATGCCCTTACATCATGGCTCTGGTGCATAAGGAAAAAGTTGGTTCTTCTCAAATGTTCCAGTGGTTTTAAGGCTTCATTTACAGGACATTTTGGCAGTTCTTCAGGTTTTAGCCCATTAACTTCAAATCATGTGTACTTTAACATTAGGGCTGAACATTTTCCGAAGCATCACATATGATTTTAGACTGGTTTCCTGCTAGCAGCTGGTTTCAGTTCATTTCACAATGGCAATTAACATCCACTTGGGAAAAAAAAAGCTCAAGTACTTGAGGAGAGGTCATCATGCATGGTAATTTAGACTGTTCTGAATGCCCTCAATTGGTATTACATAATATGTTCTTAGTGCTTTGGCAGTGAATATAAACAAAATTGTTGCCAAATTCAAAATTTTACTTCAGCAAAGTTCTTGTCCTGCTTCCTGTGTTTAGACAAGATTTTAATATTATGAGAAATATGGCTTCAGTTTTCAAATTAAATAGGATTATGTAGAAAAACACTGATATCCAGCCCGTCTGGATGGGTCATCCACCGACCACATTTATATTTTTCTTCCGTGTTTACAGCTTTAAACACACAAAATAGAAGCATTTCCAGTTACTTGGAAGGAAATCAATAAAGAAAAATCCTGTGATCAAGTCAAAGTATTTGGATGGGGATTTTAGATGCACTCAAATCCTGGTAAAATGAAATATTTCAGCCGTGCCCCGAGAGGTGGACTGTGCTGTTAAATCTGTGCTTCCTGTGGTGCTCGTGCACAACAAACCCGAACATGAGCAGCTATCACTATTTCTAAATCAAATGAGAGTTTGACATTAAATTTTAAGCTCATTTGATTTAACTGCAGCACTTTATCAAATTTTATTACTATACCCATGTGACACAGATCTCAACTTCCCACATCTTTGAGCTGGCTGATACACAGAAACTCACTGTCATCAACTACCGCACAGGCATTTGTACAGACATGTTCAAGTAATTACATTTGACACCGTTTCATTTTACAGACCTGCTTACCATTAATGACAGGAGTGAAGATAGCCATACCCTCGAAGTTGGGATCACTCACTGTCTTGTCCAGTATAAGGCCTCCAAAGCTGGACAGCACAAACACAAAGGCAATCACAACACAGCAATACAACCTATGTATTCATTTGCTGTACATGCAGCGCGATGCATGATTTCTTAGTTTTGGTCCATATTTGTCACACTTACAGAGTTCACATCATCAAACAAATGTTATTAGACCAAGGTAACCCCAGTCAACACAGATGCTGTTTTTAAAAGCTCTCCAAACCTACCTGCCCTACGGACAAAAGTAACAGCCACTAATTCTAATAAGCAGCTGTGCCACCCTTGGCGGTGAGAACTACAATGAAGCATTTGTGATAACTGGCAGTGACTCATTCCCATCGTTGTGGAGGAATTTTGGCCCTCTCTTCTTTTGCTTTTAGGATTTAATTCACTAGACCTCTCCAAAACCTTCATTTTGTCCTTTTAAGCCATTCCGAAGTGGAGTTGCTGGTGTGTTTCAGATCATTGTCCTGCTGTATAATTTGAGTGCCCTTGAGCTTCAGGGCACAAACTGATGGCCAGACATTCTCCTTCGGGATTTTCTGGTAGAGAGCAGAATTCATGGTTCCATCATTTACAACAAGTCATCCAAATCCTGAAGCAGCAAAGCAATCCCAGACCGTCACACTACACTTGGTATGCCGTTCCTTTTTATTAAATGCTTTGTTAGTTTTATGCCAATCGTAACGGGACTCAAACTTTCCAAAAAGTATATTTTTCCTAAAGTCTCGACCATCATCAAGATGTTTTTTGGCAAATGTGAGACGAGCCTTTGTGCTCCTGTTTGTCAGCAGTGGTTTTCTCCCTGGAACTTTTTGTCAAGCGTCTTTTTCATTGTTGAGTCATGAATTCTGCCCTGAACTGAAACCAGCAGTTCTTTAGATATTGTTCCGGGTTGTTTTGTGATCTCCCTGATGAGATGTTGATATATTGCACTAGCTTTGATAGGCCAGCCACTCCTGTGAAAGTTTAACACTGGTCCAAGTGTCCATTTGTGGACAATGGCTCTCACAGTCACCTTCTTTCTGTCAAAGTCCCAAAGTCTTAGAAATGGCTTTGTAACCCTTTCCAGACTGCCATTGGATACATGTCATTGATTTTGTTGCTCAGCCGTTTCTTTAGATCAGGACAAGATGTGTTGCTTTTTGAGGTCTTGCAGCTTCTTCACTCCACTTCTGGGAAGATTGGCAGTTAAATGATGGACATCATATTGCTGTGGAAATGACCTTATAGTATTTCCCAGATTGATGGGCAGCAACAATAGCTCCTCTCAGATGATTGTTGATGTCTTTCCACTTTGACATTGTGTTAAAACACACATGAATGATCCAGATCTCTATAGAGGTGCTCACACTTGCTGATTATCAATCAATCAAGTACATTTGATTAGCAGCCCCTGGCTGCTGCTTAACCTGTTAATTCTTATAGGACAAGTAAGAGTAGAATTCATACGTCCTGTGAAAAAATACTTTTTAAATAGGCCTGCATATGTGCAAGAACCATAAACACACAAAAAAACAAATCTATTCACATATAAAGTGCTGTTTATTGTTATTCTAGAATAAGTGTTTGAGTGTCTACCTGCTAATGGACATGGCCACTATTACGGGCTGCCATCCTGAACGGAGAACCTCTCTGATCTGAGGGCTTTGTCGGGCCACCAACACCCAGACCGGGATGAAGCAGAGGAAGACCAGACACACCATAGGTGACAGGTACCATATGTCTAAAAGAAAGAGAGACAGAGAGACAAAGACATTATACTGAAGGTCTCCAAAGAAAGAAAGAAAAAAAGGAGACAAATAAAGTCAGTTATGGGCATGTCTGCATGGGTATGAAGCATGTTATTCAACACAACATTAAAGGCTTTACAGTTTTATCCTACATATACAGTATCTAGGAAACTGTTGCTTTATTTGCTTGTGTTCTGTGATGTAAATGATACTGGCATTTTATTCTCCCTGTACACATACGTGCCATCCATCCCGCTTTTCAGTGCTCCTCCCGAAAATCTCCCGGAGCCACCATTCTCCCGAATTTCTCCTGATTTTCCACCCGGACAACAGAATTGAAAAACCATATCCCAGAATTCATAGCACGGCCCAGCCAATTCCAGTTTCCAACAATGGCGGCAGCTACTTAGTTTTAATATTACTCTTATTACTCTTCCTCGGTCACAATATAAACTTTTAGCATATTTTCAGGCGAGAATGTAGCTGTGTAAACTTCAAATATCTGAGCCGACGAGAACAGCGAACTCCCAGCACATCGTTTTCAAATCCCCGCGGTCTTTCGCTACTCAGGTTAAACATGATATATAACTCACTTAGATAACCTAAAAATGTTATTGTTTGACTTTTTCAGTGTTTTATTTGTTCCTGAGTAAATCGGTTTGGCTGAGATTAAAGTTATTAGATTAGATTAGATTAGATAAAATAAAACTTTATTTATTCAGCTGTGTGAAAACCCCAGAAGGTTTTCACACAGCTGAATAAACGTCAAACAGAAAACTGATTATCAGAAGTGTGAGATGGTCGAGAATTTACACCAGTGTCCTGTTATATTTTAGATAGCAAGGAGCAGACAGCTGAGTTTATTAAACTCCACCGAGACAGCGGTGACGCTAATCAGAAGGCTAGACTGTCCCATTTCACAGCCTTTACTTCTGGCCTACCCGACCTTCTGAGGATGCGGCCCACGTAGACCGCGAAGGCCGGGTCCTCAGGTGGATGCAGCCTCTGAGTTTGGACAGCCCCGGCTGGCGGACAGAAATAAGGGTGACATTTAACTTACTTTAAATAAATAATTTTAAATAAATAAACACTGTAAAATTCAAGTTTTTTTTGAATGTCTCCCTAATTCTGAGATCTCAAGGTTGGCAAGTATGCCTGTACACACAAGGTGGCTTTTGTTCAGCTGGGTTACATTCTTCCTACATATATACATTTATATCACATACGCCAAATAACTAGATGCAGAGAAACACATCTATAATCACCCTTTTATACACCCTGAGACATTTTGATACACAGTGCACACACACTACAGTGTGTGTTGTGTATACACAGTGCATTCTCACAGTGTGTGTGGAAAAATCTGCCTTTTGCTGCCATCTTCTGGCAGAAAAAAGTCAGTTAAATCTTTCCTTCCAAATTTCAAGGGCACCAAAATACCCTATATCACTTGTTTTTCACATTCAAGGGTCGTTATTGGTTGTCACTGGCAGCCACCAGTGCTACCCCTCAGCCACCCAGCAGAGGGCATCTATGGTATAAATTTGAAAACCTAGGCGATTTCCTTCTTCAGTTATCACACTCACAAGACTATCAGAAAAACTGACCTCTGACCTTGTCCGAGATTTCACCTCATCTAAGATTTTCAGCAGCAGCACCAATGGGATGAATTTAAAAAGCCTGTGTTGCCTCGTTTGAAGCACCGTGCTACGCAGCTCCGGGGCCACAACAGTTATCTCAAACAATAAACTGTGTTAAAGCCGTGGCTCGTAACACAACACCCATTTACTTTCTGAGAGATGTCATTTATTAACAAAAAAACAAAAAACAAAACATGCAACCAAAACCGATCAAGCACAAAGGCTGGGTCATGAAGGAGGCGAATAGCCACAAACCAAATACTTCACAGGTCACCAGAGGGCGACACCTAACACATCACATCCAAACAAACACACACACACACACACACACACACACACACACACACACACACACACATTGACAATAGCAGTGCTAGTGATCTATAATATTATAAACTACTTATAATAGAATTGTATTATTATTATTTTATTTTTTTGTAAATTCTGGATGCAGATCTGGACATACTCCAAAGGTCAATTCTAAGCTGTGTGAAAAATGAAATTTATAATCCAGCCATAGGTTTGTGAATATGAGGAAAAATAGAACTGAACTAATCATGTGACCTCTTACGCACAGTTAAAGAAAAAAAACGCAAGGAACTTTAGTGAAACCCAATAAGCTTGAGATCATATGGTTGCTACTGACATCTCGAGTCTTTCCTCACCTTTATACTCATAGAGCGCGCTGCTGACCCCAGCCAGCAGGGACAGGGTGATCAAATCCCCCAGACTCGCAGCAATGGGAGTGGCCACATTGTCAGGGTTGATTCCCACTTTCCTCGAGCCGATGATCACTCCAATCATCACCAGACCTGCACAACAGAGTGGGAAGGGACAGAAACACAAAAGACGTGAGACGCTTACAACTTTCACAATCAACATACGAGGACAACACAACTGTAGAAAGAAAGAGCCAATTCAGCTTCTTTCATCATTTTTGTGAGACAACAGAATGCTGACGGAAGCTTTTAGTTGGAATTGGTTCGTTTTTCTATATCAATAAAGACAACTGTCAACACGCCAACCTGCCTCACAGAGTGACAGCTGGCCTGGAAAGAGAAAAGAAAAGAAAAACAAAAGGGTATGAGAAAAAAACTAATTACATGAAACTGAAATGACAGTGTAAAGAGAGACAGCGACGAGGTTTTCCCCCGCAGAGAAGAAAATGAAACAAGGACAGTTTTGTTCCCTCGTGCATCAGTCCTGCTTAACACCAGAACACTTAAGGTGAGCATGAATTATGGATTATTCAGGGAGTGCATGCTGAGACGGGTAATATAAGGACAGATGAAAACTGTTTGATTGAAATTTGTTTCACAACATTGAGAAGCCACCCTAAAACACTGTCAGAATAATAACATCAGCTTGTATAACTGTCAAACTGTTACGTATTGTTTGTTATAGTTACAATGAATCACATTCACACCTAGCAGCTTAAATAAGAGTTTGTTACCTTAAATTAAGACCTTAAAACGGTAGCATCAGCATGGGTGTGTGTCGTTCTGTCTGTCAACATGACAGCTTGAAAAGTTTTTTGTGAAATCTGAGAAAACCTTGTGGGAGTGTGGAGTGGGGTCATGTTAACAACCTATTAAATCCACCGAGGTCTTCAAAGTCAACTTAATTTATTGGTTGAAAATTGGCAAAAAGCCTTATAACATAGAAACTATGATATTACATGTGTGGTGTGTATTGCCCACACATAGAAAGTCCTGTATAAAGATTAAAATATCATGACACATTTGACCTCTGACCTCAAGTTCAACAGATTGATCTGAAGGTCAAAGTGATAATAAAGCTATATAAAGCTATTTAAAACTATGTATCTTACTGAGGCGAGTGAAAAACATCCAATCAGAAAGCTCCTCTGTCAGGAGGTACTGATGGTGCCTTTTTTATGTGTCTAGTTTGGCTATCATAGCATCATGAAGAATGTGAGTACAGCTGGTACTCTGGAGTAAATGCTTCATCCGGTTCTTCTATAGTTACAGCTTTTGATTTGACCCCTGACCACTAAACGAAACTGTATGCTTGGGCGACTATATGTTGGAATAACTGACTGTTATTCGAATTTCCAAATAAAGAACATCCCCACAGCTTACGTACCTAAAGACAGAGCAGCTACAAAGGCGGTGGTGATACTGCTGGCACACAGGACAGCTGCTTGTTCCAGTTCAATGCCTCCTCTGGAAATCGCCCCTAAACAAATTGCTGCCACTGCGGCGAGGAATCCTACCACTGTGGCCTGGACCTGCCGAAACAGGACAGAGCACAGCAGCGTCAGGCCCCAGCTACAGTAGGATAGTGAATTTAACATTCAGAACATTGACGGATGGATGTAGGAAGCAGCAATTTTCATGAGTGAATATTTTTTGGCAGATTTTACTCAGAAAAATGGCTTCAGAATCGTTTAGCCTAAAAAACTGAAGTGGAGTGAATTTGAACTTAAAAACAATGCAGAGAGCAAACTGAAGACAGGAGTCCTGAACTGTTGAACAGTGACAGTCCAGCCCATTATTTACTCTGTTCATATTTTGTGTGTAAATTTCTCCCCGACATACCTTACCTGAATAAGTGCCAGATTGCTGCACACCATGGTCCATTGTTTATCAGGGTCATCCATTTGGCCTGTGTTAGCCTGCAAACATGGAGTCATGATTCATATTTTGAGGCAAAGGCTCTCACTCAAATAACACAGGTCTGAAAGAATGAAGTTTTTTTGTTAAGACAGATAAATGGGTCTTTGTTAGTCTTTATTATGTATATATATATATATATATATATATATATATATATATCCTGCAGGTTTTAGATCTCACCCTGACACACACCTGAATCAAATGATTAGTTCATTACCAGGCCTCTCCTGAACTTCAAGACATGGTGAGGAGGTAATTTAGCCATTTAAATCAGCTGTGTTGGTTCAAAGACACATCTAAAACCTGCAGGACACCGGCTGTTGAGGCCTGGAGTTGGACACCCCAGTTCTAAAGCCTCTCCACCAGAGGCCTGGGAGTTTGAGGAACCTGTTCAGTGTCTCGTTGTTCCAAGGACTGCACTCTTCTGAACAGAAACCTCTGACGTTGTGCAAAGAATCTGATGGAAGCACTCTTCCAGTTTGGGGGTTACAGCTCCTAATGCTCCTATTACCACTGGGACCACTTTCGACTTTACCCTCTACGTCTGCCCCAGTTACTCCTTCAGCCTCTCTACTCTTCTATTGTTGCTGTGTGCTGGGATTGCCACATCTATCACAACTGCCGTCTTCTGCTGCTTGTCAAGCATCACTATATCCATCTCGTTCGCCAGGAGCTGCTGGGCCATCCAGAACTCAAAAGTCCAACACGACCTTACTCATATTGTTCTCAACCACCTTTGGTGGTGTCTCTCATCAGGAGTTGGGGACTTTTATTTCATTTACGGTACAATTATTTCTGTACACTATCCCAATAACTACACTACAACTGGTCCTTAGGACTTGTTCTGTGTTGTCCTTTAAGAAAGCCTTTTCTAGCCATTGATAGGACTTTTTAATGTTAGCCACTTTCTCTATCTGTCGATGGTGCATCCTAGGCAGGGTCATTCATGATGGTTCCTCCTCCTTTACCTCACCAACTTCTGTCTTTAGCTGCCTGAAGCTTTCTTGGAGCAGCTCATCTAACATATTCTGGATTATGGCTCTGACTCTCTCTCTCATCATTGTTCGTAAAGCCTTAGGGTGCTGGACTAAAGGTGGAGACATCTGTAAGTTATAAGGATTCTTTGTTTGGATTTGGCATTTACTTCCTCCTGTGGCCAGCTCATTAGTGTGACTGCTGATTAAGCATTCACAGTACTGAGATCCGAATCTTTCTTTAAACACCATTCAACACCATCACCACACAGAGCAGATATTCTGCAAATATTATAGTTTTTCATTTGCGGCTCTTCAGTTTAGACATTTAAATTGAGTCATTTTATTCTTCATGGGATTTAAAGAATATGAGCTTTCAATATCCATTCACATTTTTTCAACCTCTTTTTCTAATGTACATTTAAAAGCTATTCAGCTACTTTCCAACCTTGAAACTTTTTCTGTGTGAACAGCTTTCAGCAGTTCTGCACTTTGGCTTTCGGGTGAATGATTATGTATATTTCAGCTCATTCAACATTTTTTTCACCAAAGATTCAGCAATTATAAAAATTCAACTCAAATCACTCAACTGTCAGCATTCACACTGCACTAAGATTTCTATGCTTCACTTTATTCACAGTTGTTTAGGGGAGAAGCTACATGATTCCAAAGGCGCCATTCACAACATATTTTACTCATATAGATGTTATAGAGGCATTGTATTTCTGAGGAGCTACTCTGAGCTAGAGGATGAGGGGATTATGAGGTTAAATGTTCGATTCGATTTATGCTCATACCACAGATAACGTAAGATAATTTATAACATAACCCTTAGACTTTCTTACAGCGGTAGAGAGGCGAGCAGCCAAGGTCATCTCCAGGTTTCCTTTGAGTCCAACCAGAGCTGGAACCAGGATGAAAACTTCTGTGATCACCTTAAACACCTCCCAGTGCTGGAACACACACATTGTGTAATGAGATACTGAATAAACAATTACAGAGCAGTGCAAAAAATACAAAACCAAAGCAAACATTCCTACTAATTATGCCTGACATATTCCTATTCTAAAAACAACTGCACCTGATTAAACTTCCTTATGGAATTACGAAAGACAATCAGATATTCTAGACTAACCCAGTAGCCTACTTTCTGTTTCCACTCCTTTGAGCATTCGCCGCCACGCCATACTGTGCAGGTTCACTGGGTTTAGAAGACATGCAGTTCACAGAGTCCGCCTCGTGATGGTTTAGATCTTTAAATAAATGCGATTATAAAAGAACACAGCTACAAAGAGCAGGACGATGTGAAGATGTGACAGCCACGTAGGGAGGGAAGGAAGGAAGAGTGGAGGGGACTGACAAAGCAGGTCAGTAAAAGTTTGATGAGACGTTTTGTTAAATAGGTGACGCAGTCAATTATAAAATATAATATAACAGGAGCTAGACATAATATATTATTTATTGCTAGCATGTTTAAAAACACAGCTTGTGCTCAGTGAAGACTCTATTGTTTCATAGCAAATACATCCTTGTGTGAACTTCAAAAGATTAATTTCTGCAACAAATATAGCTCCCGTCAGAGGGGAGAAAAAACCTATGCAGGTGTACAACCACCTATGTGTGCTTCTTAACTAGCTGACTCAGCTGATCCTGGATGGCATGTTGAAGAAAACAGAGAAGTTAAAGAATTTCTCTTTCTTGCTTTTAAACTTCAGATGTACTCAGAGCCACAGTGTGGGAACCATGAAACTATAAATCTTTAGCTCTTATATATAGTGGGGATCACATTCCTATAATAAACCTTGCAGAGCCTAAAGTCAACTTGAATTCAGAGTCACATGGAGCCAACAGATTCTAAATTGGCAGCAAGGAGTATGATTAAGCTTGAATGGTTGTATCTCTGTGGTACGAGGCTTTTACAGAGGACTGGGTTCAAAGGACAGAACACAATAAGCACAAAAAATATCCAGAAATTTATTTAAATTCTTTCTTCTCAGACGCAAAATCCAAACCCATCGGTCCTCCTCACATCTTAAATACCTCATAGTACCACATTATTCTAATACAGCACTTTTCCTCCAATTCTACTTTTAGAAACTCTGAGAACCACAAGTAAACCTGCAGTCTGAGAGTAGAGATTTCAGTTTTCAGGCCTCGATTCTGTGGAACTAGCTCCTCGTTTGGATTCAGGAGACAGACACCTACTCTACTTTTAAGATTAGGCTTCAAACCTTCCTTTTAGAAAATGCTTATATAGCTTATATCTTTCTGTTCTTTCCTTTATCCTCTTCTCTTTCTCCTCACCCCCAGCAGGTCACAGCAGATGTCTGCCCCTCCCTGAGCCTGGTTCTGCCAGAGTTTTCTTTCTGTTAAAAGGGACTTTTTCTTTCCTGCTGTTGCCAAGTACTTGATCAAAGGGGTCGTCTGAATGTTGGGGTTTCAGGATTTGTGAGTAATGAACTAGTGCCTATTAGATTTATTATTGCAAGATTTTGATATGTGTTGTCAGTATTTACAAAGAAAGCGCAGTGACAAGACTCAATATAAGAATGAATTTAACCTTTATTCAACTGACCCTGTTCTAGCAGAGCTTTTTTTTTTAATATATATTCCTCTGAATTCTCTGGCTGCTTCTATCAGTTGTCACATCAAATGTCAGTAACCCAGTTCCACTGGAAGTTATGCATGCCCATCACTGCCTCTGACTTGTTTCATAAGTGATGAAGTATGTTTATGACATGCCTTCTTCACACTTTGTCATTTCGGTACAGGTCAATCTAAATATCATGCCCTTTCCATTCTTAAGGGTTATGAATCATTTCCATGATGTTCTGAACCCTACAAATGGAGCTACATATTGATGAGCAGTAATTCATTATCTCTCCTGTTTCCAACTCCTGGAACACAAATATTAATTAACCCATCAGTTACTGTTTACTGTGTGCCAGTTAGCTAGCTTAGTTAACCAGAGCCAGTGGTTTGTCACATACAAGAACGACCTGAACACATTTTAAAATTTTTGTAACCATTATGAACGTGCTCCCTATTGCACTGTTAAATATTATGCACTCTCTAATGTTTACAACCAATGGGATCATTTCTGCCTCCTGACCTATTTAAACAATAGTGAACAGGTGATGAAGGTGAATGGATCCAAACAAGGGAATAACAGAACTGAATGTCAGTCTTGTCAATGGTAGAGGAGTGTGTGTGCTGGTGTGAGTGCATCTCTATTCATACCAATTCCTCTCAGGTTCTGGATTGCTAAATCTGGCTGACGTCTGTCATACACGGAGGCTATCTTGGGACATGTCCCACTTCTGCTGTAATACTGCTGCTACTGCTGCTTGACTGTGAGCGCGAGTGTGATGGGACAAAAGCCAACATAAGCCAGCTCAGTGCTACTGTAGACTTCCAGGGACTTTCTAATGTTGGTGCTGTCGATGTCTTCAAAATGACTGATTCAGATACTTCAGACACACAAAAATGATATTTTCAGAAAATTTTACACTCAAGAAGAATTCAGTATTTTATGCTCGGTCTATAATAACAGGTTTTTCCTTTACTAACAGCATCTCTGTGTAACAAATACACTGTGTAGCAAATACACTTCTTTTAGCCAATTACAAGCCAGGTCTCAAGCCAAATATTTGCTGGGGAATTGTAATGTGTTAAGTTTGCTTCATTACATTAAAAGTCTGGTTGCTCATGTTTTGCTATTGTTGTACTCTATAGTTTTTTTCTGGTCCCCTTGCCACTGTGACCATTAATGACAAACTGGGTTATGGTCTTTAAAAAAAATAGTGACATTTTAAAAAGTACAGTCTGATTTTTTAAAGAGCCCGCAGTGACAAAGAGGAGGAAGCTCAGGTGGTTTTTTGTGACCGATTGTGTTGCACATGTATTTCTGGGAGTATTATTATGAACTATCTGCAGTGTTGGGGAGTAACGGAATACCTGTACCGGTGTTACGTATTTAAAATACAAAATATGAGTAACTGTATTCCATTACAGTTACTGTTTAAAAAGGTGGTATTCAGATTACAGTTACTTTGTTGAAATAAATGGATTTCATGGCAGTATTTTCCTGTTTCATATGTTAGGCTACGCTCTTTCTATTTTTGGTAATTCCACGCCGGTGAAAACCCAAACAAAACACCAACTAAAAGGTTCTAATGCCTGTGTCTCAATCTCGCGGCCCATGTCACCCCTACTTGCAGCCCGCATAATGACGTGAAGGAATATTTTTAAAAATTATTATTAAAAAAATATTTAATATGAAGGCAATGGGCAGAGTGTTACAGGCATCGCCCTAAAGAATGTAGCCTCATGGGCAGTGTAGCCTATGCTGCAGGGAGAATGGACTGCCATACCAGTTATGTGTCTGTGAGCGCGAGGGAGGGAGAAAAAGGAGAGTACGAGTATGAAAAGTACGAGTTGTCACTGACCAGAAACGGGAGATGGAAGCATGTAAATATAATAATAACCACTGCAGCCAAAAGGAGTGCCTGACGAGCCCA
>VUQP01044255.1:0-12305 GCA_015108555.1 Coptodon rendalli
ACATCATCATCACTATTCAAATCAATCCTCTCCACACAGACAAGCATAAAAACACTCGTGGTCCCATATATCCCACAATTCATAGCGCAGCGGTGGGTGTGGATAATTTTGCCGCAAAATACGGCAGACGGGAGCGGCCGAAGAGTGAACTGGCAAAAGTAAGTACTGAATATTATGTCACTTATTTATGTGCGAATGTTTAATAATGAAGAACATTAAAACATTACTGTTGGCCACATGTCGGCAAAGTTATGTGACATTAGCGATGTTTGTACTTTCAGCGTTAACTTGGTTTTAAAGTCTTTACTTCTAAATATATATATAGTCGACATTAATCTTACAGAGAATGTGATGATTTTATGGATAATTAAAGTCAGTCATATATCCACAAACACAACAAGCTGAAAGTCAGTGATGCTGCTCGGTTTGCAGTCCTGAATATCACGGCACAAGCAGGATTCACTGCACTGTTAATGTTATATTGCCGCCTCTGTTCGGTGGTGTCGAGCCAAACGGACTTTAACGTGTGTTTGAACGAACCCCACCTCCCACCTCTCTGTTGCCACTTCTCCACCTGCAAGCCTGTATTGAGACTCCCGGTTGCATTCCCTGAAGCTTGCGCCTTTCCTTCATGCTCTTGAGCTTAAGCCATTCCAGTGAATATAAGTTCTCTCATTTTCACTGCCACACTTTTAATTAATGTATTTTGTTTTACAACTCACATTACAGCCAACTTCATGCCATAAAAAAAGCTCTTAATTGACTGTAAGAAGAGGTGGAAGCGATGGTCGAACTCGGACCTGCGTGATTCCCGCCCCCCTAGTGGCGAAATCGTGTCATTGCACCAAGGACCAAGCTGCTCCAAATGTTATTGGATACAATGATTCACCAGTTGCTTCTTCATAAAGACGTCCAGAAGCCAGACATTAAAGTTCATGTTTGGAAACGAGACACAAGGATGGAGAAACAATAAGAAACTGTGTTTAAGTCTGACAACAACAGCACCACAAGTTAGCAAGAAGGGATTTAATGCATTTAAGTTCACTATTCATTACTCAAATCAAGTTAAAAGGAGATTTTGCATCAAGAAATAAGCACATTTCAAGAAAAACTAAATGTCCGAAACAAATCAAACAGAAATTCAAGTTCTCGGTGCAGAACAAGCTGAAAGGCAAGTGGATGAAACCTGTTTAGAGCAAACAGTGCAAGTAGAGCGAGGCAGAATTGTAAGGCCTGGCATGCTCACATGACACTGACGGCGTGTCTGTATGTGCCGTCGGGTGAGAAAGCTCACAGATTCTGACGCTCTGTGTGTGCATCTTTGCTGAATCCGTTTACCTGCTCTCATTTACTGTTTTAGCTGTTTCGTGGTCGTTACATCTGCGTAACCAAAGCACTTGAACCAGACTTTACAGAGAGAGCAGTGGAAGGGACAAGCATTTCACAAGAAGATGTCCGCTGTATAACAAAGCTACAAGAAGGCATAAAGCAAAAGCTAGATGGACATCATGAAATGCCACTGCCTTTGAAAAGCATCCCAATAACATGGCAGGTGTAATGGGGTATACCACTCATGTTCAGTCTAATTATGTTTGTTTCTTTCTTTTTCTTTTCTTTGTTTGTCCCATTCGGTAATTTAGCAATCAGTATTATTGTCTGAGGGCCAAGAAAGATGCTCAATGTGTTTATTTGTTTGGCATTATGATCATTAACATAAATTTGTGCTTGTTTGTGAGCAGCAGAACAAATAAGTGAACTATAAATGGCTTCAAGCGCACATTCTCACTCATTTAGACACTGAGCCACATGCACACACACCTCTGCCATTCAAAGACACTTTGCGTATAGTTTATGTTATGTTACATTCAATAGTGAAGCGTAACTTTTCCAAGGATGCTGTTTTTTTAAATTCAGTGTTTTCATAAAACTCTTATTTATTATAGATTTACTACAACTGTAGCTGCCTCCACCAGTGTGTGAATGTGAGAGTGAATGAATAATGGAATTGTAAAGCGCTTTGGGTGCCTTGAAAAGCGCTATATAAATCCAATCCATTATCATTATTATTATTATATTCAGGCTTATCTGAAATATAAGCCTGAATATAAGGAAGGAAGGGTGAAGGGTGAAAGGAAGGGTGCAGCATGTGTGAATATGAGTTTGTTATGGCAGCACGGGGGAGTGATTCAGTACTTTGCCCTTTACATTCACTGTTCTCATGATATCCAGGGGCAAAAAAATGTGGCCAACAAAAACCCCACCTTTGGAATTCCACTTAAGGAAATGCGTAAAAACACCAATAAGGTGCAAAGGTTTCCTCCACTACAATGAGACAGAAGACGTGATGGCACAGTTCAGTTTTTTTCGTGTTCAGGCTCGAACACGAACCGAGGCTCACCAGCAGGTCAGGATGGCCAGCACACCCTCCACAATCCCAGTGAACAAACCAAAAATAACATTTTAACAGCACAGCCAGAAATGAACAAAAATATAAAGCACAAAAAAGACAAAACAACAAAACAAAACAGAACAGCAGAACATCCTGTAGAGCAGCTCCAATATCTGCAAAACTGCATTTAGTGGAACGCCACTTTGGGCTCGAAGCCCAGTGCTTATGCACACCTGGTCCGTTAAACTGCTCCACCTGGGCGGGAGAGGGAGGCTTTGAGACCCGCCAGCAACAGGTGATGCAACATACCGGTGATTTTGCCGTGCAGATCGCCCACGTCAGGATAGTTTAGGCCCCAAACCAACACGATACATACCTCTACTGTATGCTGCCTGGGGAGGAGGGGCAAGCAGGAGATGCCACAGCAAGACTTCAAAGTGGACAACAAAGTAAGATTAAGCAAACACAACATCCACAACTTCTGTGCAGCGGGCATCCTGCTCAGCTTTAGAAAGTCGGCACCACCTCGAAACAACAATGCAAGAATAACACTCTGCCTCCTTCACAGAATGACTTTTATCTGCTTGACTACATGAGTCACGCTTCTCACTGTGAAACATGCCCAAATCCAGCTGCAGTAAACTGTGAGCTCGGGTAAACAATCCTGGTTGACACTATAGCAACCAGAAAATATTTTTTGGGTGGGATTCGGGTGGGAACCCAAATCCAAGGGTTGAACACAGGTCACATGAGCATAAACATCATTTTTTAGTGAAATGCTGTTTTGCAAAGTACTGAAATTAGGCCCCGTTTGGGACAACTGCATCACTGCTGCTTTGATGATTCTGGCTTTACAAGCTGTTGGAGCCTTTGATGCAAAGTCTTTTTAAAATAGTTGTTCTATTGATAATCTGCATCCATTTGCCTCAGAAACACATGAACCCATTTCTGCTTGTGTCAAGTCCTCAGAATTAAAGGTTTAACAGTTTGTGATTCGTACTTGGATGCACGAACCTTTTATTCCAGGTATGTCTACCACTGACAGCTTTAAGTCCATCAGACCCTTTCCAGATGCCAGCTGAGAGCAGATGCCTCTTTGCCAGCTGCATTTAGTCTGAATCCCTGACTGGCGCCCAGTTTATGTGAAACCCCAATCTAAGTCCCCAAACCAGACTCTACCCACAGGTTCTCAGTGAGAAGCCTTACTTATTTAGTTAATAAAATATAGTCAAAGTAGCTAAGGTAAATATACCCATCGTGCAGAGTCATCCATATGATGTGATGACGCATTAACATGCGTGTCACTCCTAGAGGAGGAGGAATATTGACTGTTTTAAAAAAAATAACTTCAAGTACCGGTTTCCCTCTCCAGCTTTGACCTTGGTAGCGTGTGCAGTAATAGAGTTTAATAAAGATTTTTTTAAATGACTTTTCATGCTTTTTGGCTGAAATTGTGCCTAAATATGATCGGATTTTAATAGGTGGTGACTTTAATGTTCATGTCTGTTGCCCTGATGCTTGCTCAGGAGTTTTTTAATCTATCTCAGTCTTTTAACCTTGTAGAAGGCCCTACACATCAGCAGGGGCACACTCTTGACCTGCTGTTATCAAATGGTTTATCTGTTTTTAATTTGGAAATTGGGGATTCAGTGTTTTGTGATCACAAACCTGTTTCATTTGACATTTCACTTGTGCATGAGTTTAAAGCTCCACCAGGCGCTGCCGTATGTTTAACTCCTCTGCCGATGCTCTCGTCTCCTCCACTTTTATGAAGAAAATCTTTACTCTCCCTGAAATCACTATTGGTGTCACCCTGGATGAGCTGCTTTTGCAGTTCCAGGAAACCTGTACTGAGACCCTAAACACTGAGGTCCTGTTAAAAACCAAAACGCATTCCTCAGCCCTGGTTAAATGAATCCACCGAGCAGTCAGGCGTCAGTGTAGGGGAGCAGAGCGAAAGTGCAGGTTTCTTTTGAAATGTTAAAAGTCTGTTGGAAAGTTTATCAGAATACAGTGAAAAATGAGAAAAGCAGATATTTTTCTCAGATCATGCGTTGTGTCATAATCCCCGTGTTCTTGTTAAGACTATCAGCTCTATTCTAAATGTGCCCCAGTCTACCACTGATATGTAATCAGTTCCTTTCTTTCTTTGTAAACAGGTTGAGGCTATCAGCTCAGCAATAGTACCTCCTACATATGAACCATGCATGTTTATTCCCTGCTCAGCTGTTTTACACCAGTTTGAGCCAGTTTCAATTACCGTTCTCACTGAGGTGGTTAGGCAAATGAAACCCTCTGGCTTTCTCGTGGATGTTATCCCTGCATGGCTTTTTAAAGAGGATTTTCCCTCGACTGGAACCTCAGTCCTTGCTATTACAATTAGCAGTATTACTTCCAGTGTGGCTCCTGATGGTTTTAAACATGCAATTGTATTATAAAAAAAAACCTGGGCTTGACACCTCAGTTTGCACTCCTTTCCAAAATTGCTTTTGTGGGTGGCTGTAGCTCAGGTAGAGCAGGTCATCTAGAAGGTGATCGGAAGGTTAGAGCCTGGCTTCTCTAGTCTGCATGCCAAGTATGATTGGGCAAGATATTAACCCCAAGTTGCTCTATGAGTATGAATGTTAGTTGGGAAGCACTAAAAAGCTTAGAAGAAAGTGCTTGGGTGAATATGGCATGTTGTATAAAGTGCTTTGAGTACTCTGGGAGAGTAGAAAAGTGCTATATAAGAATCAGACCATTTAACTTTCAAAGTTATTCAAAAACATTTTTTACCCACTTGAATACATTTTTGGATACTAATGGTATTATGGAGGTTTCTCAGTCTGGTTCTAGACACTGAAACAGCACTTTTATGGGTTTTTAATGACATCCTTACAGCAAATGATTCTGGAAGCTCTGTGATTCTTGAGCTTTTGGATCTTACTGCAGTGCTGGATACTGCGGACCACAATATTCTTATCTGTCATTTGGAACACTGGGCTGGCATTAAAGGTGCAGCACTGACACCTCAGCCACCTTTTTTGTGTTTTTTGTTGTTGTTGTTGTTGTTAATTTTATTTAGGACAGTGCATGTTAATGAACATACATGTAAAAAAAATTACATGAATATAAACATACCAGATTATAGCCAAGGGCTAATTTCCATCTGTTGTCCATAAAACATAAAAAAATAGACATAATAATTCATAAAAAAATTCATAATTCATTCATAATAAAAACTCCATCACCAAACTCACACCTACACACCATTCTGTTCCCAAACAAAACATTAAAACTATACAACTTATACATGATCACACACTTGATTTGTCCATAACCAGTTTTTAACCTGTGCCTTAAACAAGTTGAATGTAGAGCATTTTCTAATGGATTGAGGAAGACTGTTCCACAGATGGACAGAAAGGACATTCTGCCCAAATGCTGTCCGTCTGTGGGGTCTCCCCAAGGGCTCAATCCTTGATCTTCTTTTTTCTTTGTACTTGCTCCCTTTGGGCTCTATTCTTAGGAAACATGAGATATCCTATCACTGCTATGCAGACGACTGCCAAATTTAACTGCCACCTAATAATCACAAGCATGAACATATCTCACCTGTCCTGTCCTCTCTTCAGTGGCTTCCTGTTTATCACAGAATTCATTTCCAAGTCCCAATGTCAGCTTCTAAATGCCTACATGGTCTTGCTCTTTAATACCTTTCTGAGGTACTTCAGCCTTATATTCCCTCGGGGGTCCTTAGATCAGCCAACCAGGTGCTTGTGGTTGTCCAGAAAAATCTAGGCTAAAACTTAGAGGAGAAGCAACTTCTTTCAACTGTAGCTCAGAAACTTTGGAATAGGTTTCCTTTAAATATTACACAGGCATCTTCGCTTCCTGTTTTTTAAGTCTCTTTTGAAAACTTGAAAACACAATTTTTTTTTTCAACCACGTTTGGACCGCTGTGATTTGATATGCTTTTTATGCTTTCATGTGAGTGTTCTGATGTGAATGGTTTTATTTCTTATTTAGTTTTTGTACAGCGCTTTGGGCAAACCTTCTGTTTTTTGTGCTATATAAATAAACTGGATTTGGATTTAAATTCACAACAAACTGAAAATGCCACAAATGCAACAAAAAATGCAACAGTGCGCCTTATGTATGAATTCTGGTTGTGCTTACTGACCTCGAACCGATTTTATGTGCTACACGGCGCTCAAAAATCTGTCAAAAAGGTTTTAGTCCAACTTTGGTAAGTTATGAAGCTGCACTGCTTGATGGATTGTTGGAGTATTACGGCTGCTGTAGTCAGGAGCCTTGCAGAGTAATCTGGGTCCTAAACTCCGTCCGCTTCAGGTCCCAAAGTCAAACAAACACTGCGGCATCACTGAGATTGATCCTTTATGTATGAAAACAGACTCATTCATCAACAGTGCGCCAAAAAATACGCTAGTCTTTTGATGACCTCGTGGTTTCCCTGGAGACAGATTTTCATTTTTATTTTTAATCAGGTGGCTACTCCCGTCTCCATGGAGATTTTCTGGCAGGGCTTTAGAAGACAAACAGTGTCATTTATGTGGAGCGATAAGCAGCAGGATTCCAGCTAGGAAGGAAAAGAAAGGAGGGAGGAGGGAAAGGTCCCTTGAAATACCATTTTAATTTCCCTTTTCTGTTTTTCAGTTATTGTTTCAGCTGGTTTTTCAAAGTTCAGTATTGCCCCGAGAACAATGTTTGCTTTATATTTATTTTTTGTTATTTTATTAGTTATGCTGTGATCTCCATGACACTGGGAAAAAGACCACTGTTGTAGTTTTGTTTTCCACAACAGCAGACTGTATATCAAACAGGCGAGATGTGATTGCAGTGCAGACATTCAGCTTCTTAAACAAAAGTATTACATGAACTGTTTAGGAATTATAGGCATCTTTATAATTAACATAACTGATATTATATTAAGACTTTTTTAAATACTTTAATGAAAAACCTTTGACAATGACGGCCTGATGTCAGGAACCAAATGCCGTGTCTCCTCTAATGAGCTGCTTCTTTAGATCTTTACTAACCTTTGCAGCCAGGTTCAGTTTTGTCTTCAGTGACTGAAATTAAAACTCTGCAACACAGTCAGCTGTGGTCAAGACATTGTAATTACAGCGTGCACGCAGGAGAGCCAACACACATCAAACATCACAGTTCACAGTCAGCTCCGACTATGTATTCCAAGGAAGAGGGAGGAAGTTACAAACTGATCATGAGAGCCTCGCTATGAAACAAAACAATGGGTATGCTGTTTTGGGCCCTTGGTGTTATCAGCACCTGTAAAGGGAGATGTCTTCTCCCAATGCTGAGGCTGAAAAAACTTCATCTAGTTTTAGAAACTGTCGCTGAACTGTCTATCATAGTGTCACAACTAAGCATACTTTATTTTACTTTTTTTTAATTCTTTATTTCTAAACTAAAAAGATTCGGCTTATGGGTATTGGCGTATAGGACCCACTTATCCCAACACGAACGGAACCAACACACCCTGTCATTGACATAAGCTGTTACCTCCTCCATCCTATAAATCTCTAGCGTAATTTCAACTAAGCATACTTTAAATGAGAATAATAGAAATGTTCTATTACATTATCCACCTGCACTGTGAAGCTCTGTCTCATCAGTTTTGCAGCATTAGCGAGAGTACAGCCCTGAGCACCTCATAGTTCATCCTCCTGCTTCTACCAGCAGCCACGTAATCAATAAACACCAATGACCCGGTTTTGCTCGGCTCTCTCTTAACCACAAAGGACCGGTAAAGCGCCCGCATCACTGCATCTGCACCACCAATCCCAGAGAACCAAGATGGTGAAGCTCTCGATTTACCGGTCGAGCTACTTCTCTCTTCCCATCAGTTTGGTTTCGTCTTTTTTACAGAACTGTTGCGGCTCTTTAAGATGGTGTAACCAGAGGATTGCACCTTGCTGTAAACTCTCTGCGTTAGCATCCATCGAGGCATCTCTTGATTGTAGACCTTCACCCTCCTGCCTCTTCAACGGTGTTCCTGACTTGGTTTGGAGTTGTGAAGTTGTTTTTCTAAACCATGGAAATAATTATATCATCATGCACTTAAGTTGTCTTCTGTGTTCTTTCAGGCCTGTTGGTGTTGCCGAATTGCTGAGTGTATTCGTTTCCCCATCTCTCTGATTGGTTTATTTGGGGTTTTCAGCCTGATACTGGCCTCCTACACTTGCACTGGCATCTCAGATATCATTTATCATGAAGTAACAAGAGGGCAGGCCTCACTGGAGGACTGTGTACAAAAATGGATCTCTACAACTGAAATACCTGATGTGAGGTGCCAGTAAAAAGCCCGCTCTTAAATATATTCCAGTCCAGAGACAAGAGACCAGAGGCTTCGTCCACTGTAAGTGGTGAAGGAACTATACAGCACGTTTCTACTCTGACTACTCAGAACATGTTATACAACATACCTCATTCATCCATTTATTATTTCCCCATTTTTTAAAATTCACAATCCAGTGAATGCATCACAGAGCAACGTGGGGTTGAGTGTCTCGCCATAGGATACTTGCAGCACGCAGACTGATCTAGCACTGAGAAATTGGATCAGATCATCAACCTTCAAGTTAATAGATGATCTGCTCTGCCTGCTGAGCACAGCCAGCTCTAGATCAGCAACAGCTCATTCACCATCAGAGCTCTTCCTGCAGCGTGCGTAACTCAAAAACCAGACTGCATTGGCTCAAGTGAGTCATGTGATAATAAATATTTTAGAGGCTGATTTGAAACAGGTCTGTGGTTATTCAAAAAAAATATTGCATCTTTATTGATTCTAGCAGCTTTAAAACATCCTGGGAAAAAGCACACCGGTGAACAGCAATTTAATTAGAATATGTAAACTACAAAATCATAATATCGGCCACAGTTCCTTGATGACCCAGGCTCGCAAAGCATCTCAGTTACATAATGACCAAAGAGCAAGATTCAAACGCTGGGAATCCCTGACTCGAGAAGATCTAGACCTCTGACATGTAACGACAACGCGCACGTCTGCCAGGGAGGACCTTCATTTGTGCTCAGTTTTTATTTCAGTTTTTCTGATTTCATATCCAGCACATCACTCGACAAGTTTTATCCAAATGGAAAACAAGGACAGAGTGTGTTCAGAAACTGGTGATCTTATTGTAAAAAGACTATTTTGGTCCTGAGATGTTATATAAGGCAAACAGCCTCTAACAGCCAATGTTTCTGTTCCATCTCCCAGCATATCATGATCATGTTATATTGTATTGTAGTAGCATATGTGTCGTGTTTAAATGCATTTATATACACAAAAAGTTGTGCATCTACAGGACGTGCTGCCTTTGCGGAGGTTTAAAACTTGTTATGATACAGCAGAGCTCACTCTTATATTTTAAATTCCGAGATAGGAAACAATTGCTTAAAAGCTGAATTTGCTCTTCTGGGATAAAGTTCAGCTGTTTAACAGACGACACGAGGGAAACGGGAAGGGTCATAATTATTTCTTCTTACTATCATTGTTACTATAACAACGTCACAGTTTACACCTTAAAATAGGGCACGGGTACAGTGCCTCTATTACATCAGCTGAAACTGTGGGAGCTGAGTCATCTGATAAAAAGAGTGCAAGCCAGAGCCTCCAAATACAGATGGAAAAATTTATACTGAGGCGGACACTGCTGTGATATTGCATCAGTCCACTGGGACTCATAGTAGCAGCCTGTTTTTGTATTGGGGCGTGAATGTTTGACTGTTATTTCCTGAACGACCTACAAACTGTTCAGCTGAGTCACTCGGCATTTTCGTCATCTTTATAAATATAGAAGAGATTTGTAACTAAATAATAACCCTTTTTACAGTTGTGCATGTTTTTACTATTTTTAATCGTCCCTGTAAATGTTATTAAGGCACACTTCAAGTGTGATCATTGACTGTGTCATGGAAGTTTTTAAGTAAACTGCAAACACTTGATGATCGCGTGCTGCAGCATGGTGAGAGCGCGCCGGTCAAACGTCATCTCTAAAAATGGGCCACCACCCTCGTGTCGTATATACGAACTGACAAAACACACAGAGCCAAAGGGAATTCCACAGCACATCAAGTAGGTCTGTGCCTTCAGCTCATCCTTAACTCCTCTGGGAAAGGGAATTACGACTATGTTTTCCACTTAGCCGTCACTTAAATGTGGCAGCACGAGGTGGAGAAGAATGGAGAGTCTTCACAATCCTACAAAAACCCGACAACGCCACCCTGGGAATTTCACCCAGAGATTACTGGATCGAGATGATGCTAATCACCAAGAAGGCACTTAGGTTCATTATACTCAGTACAGACACAGGCATCAGGGATAAAATAATGTGCAGCACACTGTCACACACACTCACACTCTCGTGCAACTCAAACAAAGGTGTGTAGTACACCGAGGGTCCCACCGCCAAGGCACCCCAGTCACTTCCACTTCAGGCCCTCTGCATCTGAGTAAAAGAAACAAAAGAAAATTATAATGTATTCAAAACAAACTTGATATACTCCCCCCGTGGTTAGCCCAACTGCAGAACACACTGGTGATCCACGGCTAGAAAAAGGGCCTCCTTCCAGTGGTGCAAAGCTAAAGGTTACAAATCAAAAACATTCAAAAACCAAATATACATCGAAATGAATTAACCCTGTGCTTTAAGCAGAAGGCGTCACAATATCACTCCCAATTGTCGTCCATCCGACGGCTCTGATTGAATGATTCAGTCAATTAACATGCACGTCAACAGGCTTCCATATCTGACATGTATGGCGCCACTGTTCTAAATGATCCACTTCTAAGAAGCTGCTAGCAACAGGGAAAAGGAAGGCAAAGCAACAGCACTTCTGTCAGCGCAGCTTAGAAAAGGCCGCTACTATTTATTCTGCGCCCACTAAAAATGGGATCAACCAGAACATATAATATTCATCCTGCTACATAAAGATTTACCTCTCGAATCTTCCCCACAATAAGCCTGAGAGACTCTGACTTACTCACAGCGGCCTCACTGTGTGTGGAACATGTATGTGATAAAGCATTAAACACACGTGTGATGCTGTCAAGTACAGTGGGATGCAAAAGTTTGGGCAACCTTGTTAATAGTCATTATTTTCCTGTATAAATCGTTGGTTGTTACAATAAAAAAAAAAAATATATATCATATAGGAGACACACACAGTGATATTTGAGAAGTGAGATAAGGTTTATGGGATTTACAGAAAGTGTGCAATATTTGTTTAAACAAAATCAGGCAGGTGCATAAATTTGGGCACCACAAAAAAAGAAATGAAATCAATATTTGGTAGATCCGCCTTTTGCAGAAATTCCAGCCTCTAAACGCTTCCTGTAGGTTCCAATGTGTCACAGACCCGGTTCCGGGGACTTTGGGTCCGTGAGCAGTGTGGACCTTTAGTATTATTATTGTTATTATTATTATTATTATTATTATTGTATTGGATGTATGTTTGCTGCACTGTGCTCTTGTGTTCCATGCTGGTGTGTGTACGTGTGTGTGTCTGCGGGTGTGGCTGAAGGATGAAGGTCAGCCACCTGCAGGCCTGATGGGCGTGGCCCTGCCGGCTGCCGGTCACGCCTAGGTTCTCACACACCTGCTTCTGATCAGGCTCGTCGGGGGAGCTACTTAACAGAGCGATGGAGCTTCCTCCGGTGCAGGATCGTTGAGTTAGACTCCATGTCAGTGTTTAAAGTGCTGTTTAGTGTATGCCTGCTGGAGTTGGTGCCATAATGGCTGCGTCTGTGGTTTTTCCTCAGGAGGAGAGCAGGACTGCAGGATGCACAGGGGTGTGCGTAGGCACAGGGGCAGAGAGCACGGGATACCAGCACTTGGGAGAAGACACGTCACGGGAGTCAAGGGAGCACTCTGGAGATTTATTGTGTGGTGTA
>VUQP01044257.1:0-22270 GCA_015108555.1 Coptodon rendalli
TGAAGAATGAGAAGACAGACAGGTGAGACATTGTAAACATACAAAATCAGACTGTACAAGCACAACTATACAAAGCATTAACAGCCACTTGCATATCTTCAAGAGGTTGTTAACATAAATACTGGGGCAGCCAATCACATCAGAAAGGGAAGGAAAGGTGGTTTAGGTCACTTTGAACATCAAATAGCTGTTGGTGCCAGACAAACTGCTCTCAGTATTTCAGTAACTGCTCATCTGCTAGAATTTTCCCACACAAGCGGGAAACAATCGGCTAAGTAAAGACAAACGACAGTCCATCATTACTTTAAGAACTGAAGGTCAGTCAGTGCAGAAAATTTCTAAAACTTTGAGGCTACGTCCACACGTACACGGGTATTTTTAAAAACGGAGATTTTCCATTTGCGTTTTAAAAAATAATCCCGTCCACACGTAAAGGGAGAAATGAAGGAAAACGCTGCTAGGAATATGCCAAAGCAGCAGGTGGCGCTATATTCCTAACCGTGTAGAAATGTTGGCCAATCAGAAGTCTAGAAGCCTCGGTGGGAAATAGTAAAGAAAGATGAGGCAAAGAAGCAGAACTGAGTCGTATGTGTGGAGGGACAGTAACTGTGTGTGTATATGTAAGCATTTAAACACTGCAGAGAGGACAATTAACAGTAACAGTATTGTAGAAATTCATTTCACCGAAACAACAACGTGGCGCACACTGTGACGTCAAAAAAGGCGCACACCTTTGACGCTGCGTTTTCTCCGTTTTTCTCGTCCACACGTAAATGCAAAAACGGAGTTTTAGAAAATAACCACCCTGGCAGGCGTTTTTAGAAATCTCCGTTTTCAGTGACCGAAAACGCCGTTTACGTGTGGACAAAAGGTGCAAACGCATAGAAAAATCTGCGTGTCTTAGTTAAATGAGCTAATGTGTGTTTGACAGAAGGGAGCAGTTGATAGCAGACCGCTCTGATGCTCACATTTGATTTTTTATTATTATTGATGTTTGCACAACAACAAGACCAAATCGTTGTTGGGTTGGGATTACCCTAACCCCCCCCCCCAACCCTAAGCCCTAACCCTTCAGAAAAATGGGCGGAGACAGCCTAGTATTAAAGGGCCCGATTGACAACAGAAAGACAGAACAAAAAAGACAACACATACAGACGTTGAACCAGCCTGAGGAAGGCTACACCCAGCCGAAACGTTGCGATGGCCCAACAGCAGTGCACTACACCTGCTTTTTTTTTTTTAAATGGGGCACCGACCCCAATCCCATTGATGGACCTTGCACTTCAATTTCCGGCAATAGCCGGACCTGGTCCTTGCTCAAAACCTGATCCTTTTCCTAACCCTAACCCTATCTCCAAAAGTTGAATCTGTTCATCTGGACGTAGCGTTTTGTGGGAGAAACGTAACCCTATCCCCTCCCACTACCTTTCCCTAACCCCAACCTTTTACCTTACCCTTACCCTAACCCTAACCCCACCCATGATCCCTTTTCCTAACCCCCTAATAACCCAAATTGGCTTTATGTCTAACCCTAATTTTGTTTAAAAGATATTGTTATATTTTCCCCTAATTAATTTTATAAAGTACAATCTTAAAATACATCAATTTCATTTAAAAGTGCTAAACTAATAGAAGTAAATTCATTATCATAAGGTCAAAGAATAAGTATTAACTTATACACCTAAATACTAAATAAGCATTAACAATGATAAATAAATAAATATAATAAAATTAAAAATTCTCTTCATGTATTATAATTTATTGCAGTCCAAACAGATGAACACATACAGAGTCAAAACATATTTTTTTAAAAAGAAAACAGGGACATAGAAATAACATTAATAAAATGGGCAGTACAAAACGCATCACAGACCAGAGAGTATAAAAGGAGTGCGTGTGGGAGAGAGAGCTCATTTTGCTTTTGACAGCCGAACGGTGCACATCTCCAGCAGCCAGTCATCGTTTTGCCAGCGGTTTTATTTTATTTTATTTTATTTCGTGCCTCACAGGCCTGAGGAAGACCTTTTAAGGTCGAAACATTGCCTGATGCACATTTGAATTTTTTTTTTAACCGAAGTAGACGGGTTTTTTTAAGCCTCTGTGCTCTCTTTTAGTTTTTTAAGCCCCTTTTGGGTTATTCCTTTCAGTTTAAAAACAATTCATTAATTTTTATTTTTATTTTACATTTCATAATTCCATATAGTTTTTTTAAACGAAGAGCCGAATAGACGGTTTTTGTTTTCAAGAGATTTTTAAGCCTTTGTGCTCTCTTTTAGTTTTTTAAGCCCCTTTTGGGTTTCACTTTCATTTAAAAAAAAAAATAAAAAATACTTTTTTCATTTTATTTTACATTTAATAATTTCATTTAGTTTAAAAACATTGATCAATTAAAAACAAACAATTAAAAACCAAGCGTCATGACTGACAAGTGGCAAGAAGTCCGTCACGAAAGGCGGCGCCAGCGTCCCTTTCTTGACAATCCAAGAAGGTATTGGGGGTTCGGCACCTTCCTTCTACCGTTGTAGGAGGAATCCATTCCCCTATCCCAGGGGTCAGCAACCTTTAACCAACCAAAGAGCCATTTGGACCCGGTTTCCACGCAAAAGAAAATACTGGGAGCCGCAAATACTTTTTGACATCTAAAATGAAGATAACACTGTATATATTGGGTTTTATTTACCTTTATGCTTTGTGTGAACAACTAAGGTGTGTTGCTTATAAAATCCATGAAGTGCTACAGAGAAAGTTACATTTTATTTATGTAATTAACACATTTTGAACTCCTAAAGAAATATAACAAAAGGAAAGACACCCAGCTGAACTAAAATGATCCATGTAGCAAACAAAAACTTGTGAGTCGCCACCCTTAACAATAAGTACTAAATAAGCACTTTCAATCTATTAATTTCGTTACAATAGCCTGTGGGCTTTTGGAGCCCTGACCTGACTTTTAAAAAATAATTGGAAAAAAAGCACTATAGATATTTGCAAAATTCTGCCTAAATATGTATTTTACCTGGTTAATGTGTGTGGCGGGGCGTGGTTTGCAGCGTTGTTGCAGGGGAGGCGGACGCACCTGAGCGGCACCTGCAATCACACCTTAACGTCTGTGCCATCTATGCTGTTGTTGGTGTATGTTGGCTGTGAGCTGAAAAGCTACAGCCGGCTGTATGCATACAGCAACCGTGTGTGAAAAGTGGTCAATAAAGAGATGCTGAAAAGCATGTTCATGGAAACATTGTCGGGTCTGCCGTGATATGTTTACAATGGGATTTCTGCTCCTGAACCTCTGTGCACAGCGTCTGCAAATCGGGGCTGTACGAAGTCACTTTCATCTTTACGCAGGACTGTAAGCTGTCATCTGTGAGGTGTGAGCGGTGTTTCTTTAACATAGTTCACGGTGCAGAATAGCTGCTGACATAATGTGGATCCGAAGATCCATAATTCGCCTACATGGGGTTGAAAGTCTCGATAAATGCACGGCGTTTCGGCGGGAATACCGGCTTCCGCGAGTGTGACGCTTATTTTGAGCAATGAAAAAAAATAATAGAATATAATTTTATTTTTATATTACAATATCACAATAATCTTCCAATTTAGAACTCCAAGTTAAAAAAGAACTAACATAAATAAAATACACTTCAGCTAAATACTTCTATATTATTTTCGCAAACCACGCAGAGCCGCACCATAAGGACTAAAGAGCTGCATGCCGCTCCAGAGCCGCAGTTTGCCGACCTCTGCCCTACACAGACGTGATGGAGGAGTGAGCAGACTGGTATATCTGATGATCCACTTTATCATTTTTTAAAATTGATGCATTGTGATGCAACACTTTTCCTTCCCATTCAAATCACGTTCAATCAGCTGTACACACCGCAGATATTCTCCCCGTGAGTGTGCTGATGATCTGAGGCACACAGCGGCCCGGGGCGTGCAGCATACAGTGTGTGCTGGCCTGAAACAGCAGCACGCTGGTCAGGTGGAGGACCAGAGCGGGATCCTCGGTGTCCTTCAGCTGCTCAGTCAGGGCCTGGCGGTGCAGGAACAGGGCTTGTCTGCAAGACAAGCATTCACACACTTCTAAACTCCAGAAGTGGATCAGGGTGAAGAGTTTTGTGGCTTGAATGTGCTTCCACTACCTCTCTTTTTTCTTGTCTCCTTTCTTTAGCATGAATCCACAAACCTCAGCACAGGTCTCCAAGTTAGTCACAAAGTCTTCAATGGACTGTAAACACAGAAAGCAAATCCACCTTACTTAAAATTTTATCCCTCAATCTTTCCCCAGATTACCAATTTTTAAATTTCAAGGTGTTAGCTGTCATTTTGCAGTCACCCACAGTGCAACACTATTTTAGACAGGCATACTACTTACTTTGCCGTTCAGGGAGTTGTGCAGCTTCAAAAGAGGCCCTTTGGTCTCCTCTGAGAGTTTGCCTAAAATCTTCAGTCTGACCTGCAGTACCAAATCGCATATTCAGTGTGAACCGTTGAATTCAACTCCACAGATAATCGTAACACAGTTTGAGTTTCAGGTTGCCGAGAGGAGCGACAGACAGACCTCGTTGGTGATGGTGCTGGGATTCTCCACGGACATCATCAGGTCAGCAGCCAGGAAGTTAACCAGGATGTTACTGACATCAGTGCACACGGTCTTCAGGATGTGCTTAGCGATGTGGGCCTGGGTATCATCTGCATGCATAAAAACAAACAAACAAACAAATATTGCATGTAAAGCCTTTGAAATTTTGGATGATTCTGCTCAGCCCTCACCATTTTTACAATCATTCTCACCATGATACACACGTTTTATAGCCTAATCTCTCCAGTGAATTATGTCGGAGAGCTCCAACTTTAGCAGTTGTTCAGCTGCTTCTATTTTCTTTGCATTTAAGTGCACAATTCTCAATAAATAACTCACTACTCTTGTCATATTACAAGGAGGTTTTCCTAATACGAAGAGTGCTGGGTGTAAAGCAAGGTCAATACACAAAACCTGTTATATTTCTTTTATGTTCCTCTAGAAATCCTGGAGATTTGGACAGTTTTAGATTGAAGTTCCCGTACATACTTAAATGTATTGGCTCTATTTTGAAGTGACAGATGAGCGTGTCATCACGTTTTCACATTCTAATTAAATTACCCCAATGTTGTGGCTGCCACTTAGTTTTGGATGTTTGTTCTTGTTTTTCATCTGTTAATATCACAATATTGTGTCTCACTTCAAGCCTATGAGGTTTTTGTCAGAGCTTTACTAAAAAACAACATTTGCTCATTCGTCACTGTTTAATCCAAAAGTGGAAATTCAACCCAGTGTGTGTGATGTTCAAAGAGGAGGTAATATCTGGTATTAGTTACAGGGTTTAATACTACAATGCCAGATATTTTTTTTCAAAATAATACTTATATATCTTACATTGGGCCTTGGTGCCGCTTTTGACTTCATTCTCTTCTAACCTTTAACATCCACCAGCCCATCTGTGGTTTGTGGGTTTAGGGCTGGTGCTTTTAGCCACACGCTCTATAAACTGACTTTGAGAAACTAGAAGATATTGCTTGTCTTGTAACTTAGCCATTACAAATTTTCTCTTAAAAGCTTTTTGACAGCTTAGCTGTTGATGCAGCAACGAACTCCTTCTGAATGACTGCCCTCCAGGTGGGTGGAGCTTCTGTGCTCACAGTCAGAGCTGTGCTCCTGAGACTTTCACATCATCACTTTCTTTGACATCATAGAGCCAAGAGTACAAAAACTGTCTCTGAGCATTTAGTACGCTCTGAAGCCTAATGCTTGTTTCCCTCGACATATATACGAAAATAAAGCAAAGGATGCTAGCTTTCCAGAGTATGACTTGTCTTTAACGGGTAAACATTTGATTCATACAGAAGAACAAATATCAGAACATGAACCCTGACATGATCAGTTAATCCAGTGTAACAGATCTATTACAAATACAGTGATCTGCCAAAGAGTAAGGGTAAAATTTGGACCCTGTGAACCCCGCCTCCTCTCTCGTCTCCTGTCGGGATGCGAGAGATGAAGATGGCGCTGCTTCTGATTTCCAATACAGCTACATGGAACATGACTTACCCGAGAAGAACTTGGTGCCTTTTTCAAATAGTCGGATATTGTTGTAAAGGTTGGTAATCTCTTCCTGCAGATCCTTCATGCTCTTCTTCTTGTTGGCCCCTGATGGAGAGCTGGTGGAGGACATGAACACTGTCCGCAGCACCTCCTGGTAGGCTTTAGCCAGAGGCCTGCAGGGACATTAACAGAAGGTGAATGAAGGGATTGTTGGCAGCTCTGAGAAAAGGGAACTTTAGAAAGAGATCTGTCTGTTACCTGACTAACTGCTCTGCCAACTCAGACAGGATTTCTTCAGGGCAGTCACTCACTCGTTCCTCTAAAACGGCTACGATCGCCTCCTGGGCCATAAAGGGGGTTTCAGTCTGTCTGCTGCGATCTTGGCAAAGGTAAAACACAAGCTAATTAGTCTCCCTGGGATCCTACAGTTACCTTTGTCTTCCATGTAGAAAAATTAAAAAAAGCTTAATGACCCAGGAGAGAGATTCCTCGTAAAGCAGCCATTAAGCTCTTATTACAGTAAAAAGCCTCAGTGAACAGGCTTAATGTGCAGATGGAGACCGTATTTCCCTGAGAACATAAAATGTCTTTGTGACTGCTGACATACTTTGTTGAGAAGGTCCAGTTTCCTCATCGCTGTCTTCATCTTTCCGCCCTTTCTTCTTGGTTTTACGAATCCGGATCTCTCTGGCATTGCCTCCTCCACCTGTTTTCACACTGCCACTGCCCTCTGGAAGACAAACAGTTAACAGATCCCAGTCAGTCTGAGAAAACTCAACTTCTTAAAGTCAGCAAACACTGACTGGCCACATTGCAGACGTCTTTATTTTCGCTGCTCTAGTATCACTTTAAGATAACCAGTCTATTATTTTTCCTGTCTTTGTCCCACGGGTCATTGTAGGGTAGATGTTGGCAGGTGGTGATGCCTTCTCCTCCAAACGTTACAGAGCTGGTGTAAAAATAGCAGAAGCAACATTTGCATAAGGCTGTGTTGGACAACAAAACATGCACATTGGGCCTCATTCATTAATATGCATGCAGAAATGATCCTGCTCGCTACCTACAGTCTGCAATCTGCCACACCCTCATTTCACTGGGACATATTTTATTGGTGAGGATGTTCTAAGAGAGAAAACTGCAATACAAAAGCAAACATCAGGAGAATCTCCAGCTGAGAAAATAGTTTCCAAGTGTTTCTATAAGAATGACGGTTAACTGTGAGGCAAATCTTTCAAGTAAAAAAACAAAACAAAAAACATATACGTCACATTTTAGATTTCAGAATTTCAGATGAACAAACAAAGATTAACATTAGACAAAACCTGTGTACAAGGAAAATACAGGTTTTTACTGATGACGTCATTCATTAAGAAGCTATCCACACCTGCTTGTCCCTGTGTGAAAAACTGCTGCCTTAGACTAATAACTGGTTGTACCATCCTTGGCAGCAAGATCTGCAATCGAGTGTTTGTAATAACTGGCAATGAGTCTCTCGCATCGCTGTGGAGGAAATTTGGCCCACTCTTCTTTGCAGAATGATTTCAATTCAGTTCCACTGAAGGGGTTTTGAACATGAGGGGCTGTTTAAGGTCATGGCAAAGCATCTCAATCTGATCTGGGTCCACTCCAAAAAACAATCTGATGATATTTGATGATTGTTTAAGTCCAAGTTTGTAAAAAAAAGAAAAAAAGAAATATTGGTGAGTTTTCTTGTAGATTTAAAGTTAACTTAAATAACAGAAATATCACTATGGGCACCTTAGTGAATCCCTCTCTTGTCTCATCATTCTGGTTTTTGGAAACAGCTCTGACTGCTTTGCATAAATAAAGGAGTCGCTTTACTCTTTGCTGGGCCGTCATTACACAAGAAGCCACTGCAGTATTGTCCTAAATGATAGGTGACACAGCAAGCATAAAAATGGCCTAAGACCCACGTCCCTGAGCTTTGGGCCATCCTAATTGTTGCAAAGGCAAAGTGAAAAGTCTTCACTTGATCAAAAGATAAATGAACAGATATTCCTCTCATTCAATTTGTTTTACCCACTTTTAGCTTTTTGCAAACAGAAACTGAAACATTTTTCTGCAAATTAAAACAGAAAAAGTGATTTCATGTAAGACATCAATCATTAGACTCACTCATACATCATTACCTTAGAGAGCTTTGAGGACACATGTTGGACACTAAGAACCAAAATAAAATCCAGGGATTTCTCACCATTGTCAGTCTCCCCCACAAAATGCCAAAGAGACTAAAAACTATATGAATAAAAATAATAAAACAAAAACAGTGGGAGTGTGCGAGATAGGTTTCACAAACCTGCTGCCTTCTTCCTGCGCTCCGCTTCTCTCTTCTCCTTCTTAGAAGGCGCGGTGCTCTCAGTCAGGATAGATGCTTGCTTCAGATCGTCTTCAGTTATCAAAAACACTGGATTGCTCTTAACTTCCTGAAAAGCACACAAAATGTAGTTCCACCCTTTGGACAGAGCACATACATAAACGTATACATGTAAAGCCGGGTGTCAAAGGAATCTCTACCTTCTGAGCTTTCTGCTGCATGGCCTCATCAAATAAAGAGAGGCAGTTGCTGATGAACTTCTCACTGACAACCACGGTGCCCCCCAAGATTCTGGCAGACGATTGGATGTTAGTGTTTCTCATAGCTTGGTTAATCAGTATCCCAATGTCCTCAGTCGACAGGCAGCTGGGCAGAACTGGCTAAAGCAGCCCGGACAGAAGAGGATAAAAAACAGAAATCTCAAAAAAAATACGATGCGACTCCTCTAATATGACCAATTTAAAGGTTAAAGAGCTGACCTGGAGGTCAGTCCAAGTGGCGGAGTTGACAGCTTCCTCCACAGAGGCCTCCACCTGGTCGACCAGAGCTTGGCCCACACAGGCCGCTCTGAGGAACAGCAGCTTGTTAGACTTGAAGCGCTTCTTTATGTAGCTGGATGGGTCGGGGATTCCCAGTCTAACCAATGCATCAAACTCTGTGGGACAACGATGGCAACAGTTCATATAGTATAGCAGTTTATTTAATAACCCTGCAGCAGGAAATGCACCATAAAGGCCTACAGCCACAACAGTGGGCTTGTAAACATTTACAGTAGTAGTAGACACAGGGGACAGTTTCCTGAAGGACAAATATTTTATGATAGATATGTAGATTAGCAATAATAATATATAACTGTTAAAAAAACAAAACAGTTTTTCCTCTCTTGTGCCCATATGGAGACAGACTGTCTGCAGAGAAAAGACAGGCAGGAGCAGGTTTTATTCTGCCACATTTATCTCACTGGTTTGTCGATGAGCTGAAATGTTCATAAAGACGATTTTTCTATGGTTGATGTCATCTCTTCTGCTTAGGTTTCTACAAAACGCACAGCATGTGACTGATGTAAAGTAACTGAAATCAGCTGAACCCCAAAACTACAGTAAAATGCAACATACACATGAATGCAGCAGGAATGTTAATCGATACCACAGTCCCATGTCAGTAACACTCTGACTTGGGAAAGTAATTTTTTACTGTTCCCTTTAGCGGTTACCACACCAACCCTCTACATGTCCACCACTGTTTATTCTCAGTTAACATTTTAATAACCCCCTTTGCCATGTGTGGGCAGCAGCTCTGCTTGCCTTTCTGTAACAGTTCTTGCATGCCACTGCTGCAAAGTTCCAGGTGTCGCTGAAAAGCAGATGTTACTACCTTTTAATGATTACTGAGGGTACAAATGGGAACCTCAGTGTCCTATTTCACAGTTTTGCATGATGCGGATCTGCACCAAAACACGACTGTCTTCCTTTACCCATGGTCCACTGAGGCACTGAGTTCTTTGAAATTTCACTGTTTTTTTCCCTCCTTGTTTTTTAGAAATGCAACCTTGCTTACAAAATGACAGAACCGACAAACACATTGATCACCTGCCTCTATAATGGCTCTTGCCTCAGAGGAAAAATTGGGTTTTTATCATTGTCATTTTTCATCTAGTACACACAAGATAATAACTTCTGTGCCCAAGATAAAAGAAAATATTTTTGAGACAGTCACAGCTCAGTATAACTGCTTATCTCAAGTCCCCAAAGTAGGAAGTAGGAGAAACAAACAACAGTAATAAAGAAAAAAAAACACATCTCACTGTTTTTAGGGTAATAACTGTGCAACAACCAAATAACCAACAACTCCCTAAAATTTTTAAACTGAAAGAGTTTCAAATATTTCAGCCCTGCTGTCAAAGAGCCTCAAAGATTTACTGTCTTACATTGAATCTCTTGTCATTTTTGACAAACATAGGAAATACTGTCTTTCCCCTCAATCCCCAACCATCTGCACAGACGGCTACTTCTCTCTGAGCCTGGGTCTGCTGAATGACCTGCTAAAGGGCACTCCTGTCAATCCATCACCAAGTGTTTGCTAGCATGGATCGCCTGGTTCTTTGAGTTCTCTCTCTAACGTTGTAGAGTCTAAACCTTACCGCAGAATGTGCTTTGAGGTCATTGTTATTGTGAATGGATGCCAGTAACACTGAAACGGAAACTGGAATTGATCTGAGGTTTTAGGAATTTAAAAAAAAAATCATTTTTCTAGTCATCTTCTCATGAGTGATCAAAGTAGTCTTGTGGGTATACCTCTACTCCAAGTATGGCTGACAGATGGCCACTTTTTTTTTTTTTTTCCTTCTTGTGGCTCAGAAGACAAAAAAGCCCAAACATTCTGAATGCGACAGCTAGCTAAATAGAAAAAGCTTTAGGGTATTTTTGATCACCGACAGTTTAACAACACCTACCTAAATATCCATTTTGCTGGAGAAAAGAATCGACCCAGGCATTTTGTGTTTTGGTGTAGATATCAGGGATATACACAGCCTTGTCCTGCCGCCCCCCAACCACGCTTCCTTTCAGGCGCCCAATATTCACCAACTCCTCCAAGACAGCTGAACCACAAAAAATACAATATCATAATACGCCCTGAAAAGTATTAAACAATGACAATAGAGGACTGTTTGTCTAATTTTTAACATTAGACAAAGTGGAAAACGATTAAAAACAAACATAAGTATCATACAAGTTTAAGAAGAAAAAAAATGAAGGCTAGTACACACATGAAAACAAAGAGCTAAACAGGTTAACTTAAATGATGTAGCAGCCGGTCCTTACAGTACAGAAGGTGTTCCTGAAATCCAAATGCTCCAATCATACTGCTGACAGGTGTTGGTCTATAGAAAAAGCAAAACAGCAGGAATTATAAGAAAGTACCAACGAATGCAGCTGTTGAAGACAGCGGGGTCTCATGTGAGAACATTTGTTATTTTTTCACATCCGTTAGACGTGAAGATCAGTTATTATTAATCTTTAACTTTCTCTTTTATCGCGTATCCTACCTTACCTCCAACCGGTCACAGCAGATAGCTGCCCCTCCCTGAGCCTGATTCTGGTGGAGGTTTCTTCCTGTTAAATGTGAGTTTTTCTTTCCCACTGTCGCCAAGTGCTTAGCAGGTGATCTAATTGATGGCGTTTTCTCTCTATTAACGTAGGGTTTTTACTTCACAATATAAAGCACCTTGAGGTGACAGTACTTGTAATTTACACTGAATATAGTTATATGGTAGCACTTATATCCTTAAACAGCCATATAGGCTAGCTTTATGGCTCTCTCTGTGGCAAACACTAGCTTCCAAAAATGCTAAAAACCTGTAGCAGAGAACAAAACACTGAACAGTGAAAGTGTTTTTACTAAATCACAGATTGCTTTCACAGTTCCATGAAAGTCATGGAGATTGTTAAAGCCAATATGGTATTACAGAGTCAGGGTGTTCACTTTGTGTTCCTCGCTCTGTTCATCCTTCTCACACAATCCGCTGTTATCTGTCCTTGTTTTTTCTCCATAGCAACACAAGTACCCTACACATCATCACCTCTGTTTCCTTCACCTACATGTCTATGGGGACATTCTCTATCACTTCATCCAACTCAATCCAGAATTCCTCTCCCTGTTCTATCTGATGCCCAACCCGTGGGGATTCACTGACAACATTCAGCACCATGCCTTTGGTCTTTATTAGCTTTAGATTAGCGAATGTAGTAAAATTAGGAAAACTTCACGGGTTTTAATTTCTCAGCTATATTGCACTGGTGCAGCCTTATGGGTTTCATATCTGCCTGATTATATATCATAATTAGAGACCTAACTGTTGTAGATGCTGCTTGTGACCAATAGGTTACACAGTAATTTAAATGAGAAAAATAATCATAGTGTGCATAAAATATTTGCACTATTGCACAGTGAAGAGTCTCTAACAAGGTTAAATGTATGTATATTTGATTTTATGAACTTCTCAAATGTTCATGGGATATTTTGCCTCGGTACCCTGTTCTCTGGATTGCCGATTAATCTTTAAATTTAACCGATGGGCTTCTTTTAAGAACCAAGCAGTGAAAGAGAAACAGACACCAAGTCTTGCTTTAACAACAAGCTGAACATTACTATGAATTCACTCACTGTCACCAACACTGGAATGATCTTTAAAGCAGCTACCCACTCACTGCATTTTTTGGTGTCAAAGCTTCACTAAGTATACATAGAGGAACCATAATGTAAAAAACTCAATATGACAGAACATGCAAAACATTTTAGCTACAATCTGTCAACCTGCTGGGTGCTGCAACACAAACTCAGCTCAAAATAATGTCCTGCAGACAGAAATCCTTCATAGCATCTTGAGCTATCCCACACAAACAGCTTAACCTTGCTTAGCATCAAATAAATGTTTCTATAGTTTCTTTAATAACCTTGTTTCTTTTAGTTCAATTCTTTAACTGACTTGCTTTTCAGTACACACAAGAAAAGCTGAGACAGGTATGGACATATCAAAATCTGTACATCTGCAGAAGAAAAAAAAACAAAACAAAACAAGCCATAATAAATATTGAGCCTTTTTGCAACATGTACCTTGTGACTGCACTGAAGAGCCCTTGTATTCTAGCTTTGTGGCGAGCAACAAAAGCCGGGGTAAAAATGACACCTCTGTTGTACTGGTCCATTTCTCCTTGGATAATCTTTCCAAGACGCTTCGACAACTCCTAAAATATGGATGAGAAACCCACATGGTTTTTTTTACAAACAAAGAAACAACGTGTCAAAACAAGCTGAGACCACAAAGAAGACTAAACCATTTAAAAACACAGACGGCACAACACATTGCTTAATTTAACGACCAGATTTCTTATTGGATTAAAAGGCACGTAAAAACTGGCTCACCTCAGTTAAGAAATCTCCTGGGAGGTCATAGCTTTTACACAGCTCTGCAATACTGATCATACCAGCCTCCTGCAGTTTGTCATTCACCTCCTCGGCCAAATGGTCCAGGTATGTGCTGCAGACAACAAAACATGAGCAGTATAATCACAGCACCTCACTCTCAGTTAACTTGTTCAGACTTGACCCTTATATACTACTTAACTAAACCTTTAATGTGAAAAAAATACATTTAATTTATTGAATAAGACTTTGAATATAATATAAAATTTAATAAGACAAAAATGTTCCCCTCTTTGAAGTCATATAAGGAGTTTCCCTTCAAATCTGATTGATTTGCTTTTATGTAGAAATGAATTAAGAATGAAATTTGGTGACAGGCAATATTTCATTATTTATGTGCCCTATGTTCCTACAGGGATACAAATGAATCCTAATTATAAAAATAACTGAACTGTTTTAAAGTCTTTTGGTTCTTAATCAAATTAATTGTGAACCTTTAGCTAGCACAAAACTGATGTGCACAAGTAAACAGGTCAGCATCAACTTATTTGCAGACAGCCCAATAACAGTTAAAGCTTCCTTTATTGCCTCCTTCAGCAGAAAACAAACTGGAGCATTCGTTACGAAAGGAAAGGACATAATGCCATCCCACAATTCACAGCGAAGCACCATCTGGGCAATCACGAAAACGATCAACATAATAGACGAGTGACACAGATTGTGTCAATATTAATTATACGTTTGTTTTCCGTGCCATACCCTGCTGATGTGTTTTGAACCTTCAGCAACAGCCTAAGTTAAACCCACAGTCAAATTATGAGCATTAATTTGTTATAGTAAAACTGGCTCTCTAAAGCTCACTAAAGCTCTCTAAATCAAGATCATCCTACACTGAAATGGCAAAAGTCTAAAGTTTATCAAAATAAAGTTTGCATCGTTTATGTCTGTAGCTGCACTGTTGGCCTTTAGAATTATCATTCATTTTACCTCAAAAACGTCAGTTTTGTAAAAAGAGTTAACAAGTGCAATAGGCTAATGAGATTGAGCTTAACTACTATAATTAGCTAACTTAAGTGTTATAGCTTTTTCTCCTGGTCCTATAGACCTAAATATCTTGTAGTATATATCGAGAAACACTGGGCATGTGTGAAATGAGCCCATAGAGTCTAAAATGTTGGCTGATAACTTAGTATTTTGCTCTTTCATCCAAATATGTAACTTGGCTCACAAAACCCATTATAGTGCTGTCCATAGTGTGACTTTATGGTAGCCATTTTTATACAGTATAGACCTAATACTCACTCATCAATAAGCTGTCCCAGTACAAGCTGAACCCCTTTATCAGACTTTGCAATGTCATTTGCTCTGTTTTCAACATGGACCCAGTCCACATTGATAATCTGAAAGGAACAACATCATGAAAACATTCACAAGACACCTGACCCAAATTTGAATGAACAAACTGTATATCTCATCTAGAGGACTCAGAAGGAAACGGTGTTAACACACACCTGCTGGAGGTCCACAATGTTGATTCTCCCTGTAATACAGGATGACAGCACTTAGTTTCTGTCACAATCTACAATTCTGAAAATGGGACAATGTGACAATGCTGTATCTCATTTCTTAAACTTCTGTATCACACCTCCGTGCACGTAGAGTTCATCTCGGATCTCCCTGCTGATCTGAGCTGGGGTGACGTACTCTTTACCATCCAGTGTGTGCACCACATCCAGCTTCTTGTCTTGGACGAGTTTTGCAATTATTTCAATGCAATTTCTTTCCGACAGCCTGCGGAAAAGTTTACACAAGTGGCGTAAATGACAGTGTAGTATACATTTGTTATTGTGTTTGTTTTAGTAACAACAGTTGTTACAAGAGAAGCCACAATCTTCATCTAATAGCGTTACTTTTAAATCAACTTTAATGACAGCTGGGATTAGCTTTGATGCTATCACCCGTTCAGTTGCATTTACCTTTGCACTGTGTCAGCAAACTGCGCTCTCTGGAAGTCTGCGGCAAGCCGGCGAATCTCTTCCCAGTCATCCGCCATTACTGTGAGTTTTTGAGTTCGCAAAACCAGCCTGTTAAACAGCTACTTTCAGTGTTAAGTGTCTGCTAGCTGTTTGTTAGCTAACGGAACAACTTAGCCACACGTCAACATACAATAACGCGCTACAGCGAGCCGGAAGGGACAAAGCTTCTCCTCCGACTTTTCGCCCACAAGTCACGTAGAGAAAGAACAAGCAGAGCGTCTGCTTTATGCGGAGAGAAAACCGTCGATATGATTCAAACTAAGATTAAAAATGTGTACAACAATTTGTGTCTAATTATACAGACAAATTCTCAAACTCCCAAGTGTTTTTTTCCCAATTCACATACAAATACAAATAGATTTGAACACACAAGGACTCATAAAAGCATTTTATAAAAGCTATACTTCAAAATAAGCAACAAAAAACCCCGTGATCGTTTAACAGACATTTTTATATTTAAAACCAACAGTATGATATTTTTCACTTTCAAAGAGCTTACTCCCACACAGGGCTTCCTGTGCGTATAAATGTTTAAAGATATTTGTGACATTTTTACAGATCGTGGAGAATTTCCCAGAAATCACGGGTTCTGTGCACTGCCCCTCACAGAAGGTTGTATTAGATTTTCAAGTTGTAATTCACCAACATGTATAGAGCAATCCCTGTAGTCACCCCTCCCACCCCGAAAACCCCAACCCACTCAACAGCGTCGTATTCTCAGCACATATGTATATCAGTTATAACATAGTTCTCTGAACAAACAATCCCGTTATAAATTGTAAAAAGTGTGTCCAGATCCGGTAGAATTCTTTCCTTAGCTAAGAACGTCAACATTCTCATTGCAAGGCTGCATGTCATTTCTTCGATCTATTATTTAGGGGTGTGTCCATGTATGTCCTTCCATCTTAAAGAAATATTGCTTCTGGCTTTTATTTCTTTCCACGTAGTTGGAACTGTTCAGGGAGAATGTGGAAAATGCACAATTTTGCATCGATTGGGATAACATGTTCTATTAACCTTGAAATTCCTGTGCATTACTTTACAGTCCCATATACAATGAAATAAGGTTTCCTTCTATTTACTACACATAATACAGTCATCGGGAATATTGGGATTAAAACAGCCATTTGTACTTTAAAATTCTGAACCTTGTGTTAATGGTTTGGGTTTGAGACACAAGACAGGTCTTTCTCCAATCTTCTACAGAAAGCTAAATTTGGAGGTCATTTTTCCATGCAGTCAAATAAGAAAGGGAGTTTTCCTTAGAATAACATGCGAATGATATTATCACGCCATTGCGTGAGGAGTCTCGGGTACTACTCCCTCACAATCCTCATTTATTAACTGGAGTAGTTGCTGATTAATACGACTCTATTCTACTCATTTGTTTTTTATGTTGTGTTCTTCTGGAAAAATCTCGATTTTGTTTTTACCTGAAACATGACAGCTGAATATAAAATGCTCTCCCTTTATTAAACTTTGCCACGTACGTAGACAGTGCCTTTTGATCTCACCGTGACCTTCAGACGTGGAGATGAGCTGGCTGTACTTTTAACTCCTTTGAGATACAGATCATGAACATGATCTGTATCTTGTCTGGGCAGCATTTTGTGTTCTCTGTCGTCTTAGTTCATGTGTGTTCATTTGATTTTTATTGTAAATCAATTTGTGGTTTATTTTCTTGAAAAGAGATTAACTTGAATTATAGAAGTATCCACATGTTTAGAAACCTCTCTAGGTATTAGGTGTTAAGTTCAGGAACTGTTGTTGGTGTGTGTGTGTTTTCCTTTTTCTGTGACCATTAGAAGCCAAAGTAAAAAACCACACGCACACAGGAGCACTTGGGATATGTATATTTTCAAGACTTTGGTTTCTACAACTTTCATCAGATGCATCACAGCAGCTGCTGCATAGGTTATCTGTGGACCACAGAAATGAGATCAGGTGATTAATAATAAAACACGTTAAAAAAAAAAAACATACATATCCTGCCTCATCAGAGGCCTGTACCTTGAAGAAGGATTTATTTCTTATCTGGATACTTTCAGGGTCAACCCTGGGGTTTCTGAACTACAAACATGGTTTACTTCTCACTGGAGTATGTTGCCGTGGTAACTTGCGCAGTCAATATAACCTGCTCAGTTCAGATTCCAGATTAGTGATGAACAGGTGTGAAATCAACACCTACTGAACAATCAGTTCTCTGGAAAGCAATGCTTTTTTTTGATAGAAGATATAGAGTATTTGTATTTCTGTGATATGCATTTGCAACAAATAAGGATTCTTAGACACAAATTTAGTCTTTAATTATTTTCCTGGTGGCTAACAACTTTACAGCTATTTTATTGTTCAGTAAGCATTAATATAGCACCCTAAAGTAGGGCACCTATTTGCTCTGTATATCAAATTTGCACGTTGACTAACCCTACTTTTGAATTCTGTATTTAGATTTATTCTTTAGTTGTTCTCAGACCCTTAAACACCACCGAGGCCACAGCTGAAAGAATAAAGACTAAAACTGTCTTTTAAACATTAATTTAAAAGACAAAATCTGATAGAGTGGAGTAGACTATAGAGTGTCCATCAGATTCTTGTGTCTTAGTGATAGAGCTGTAATACTGATACATCTGTTAACTTACACACACTTTGGAATTTCATCAGAAAGTAGATATATCTGTGCAAATGCTGCTCATCTCATCCAACCACACTTTTCTCTGCCCCCTCACTTCTGTTCTGCTGGGCTTTGTTGTCGTGCAGTTATGAACTCAGCTGCACTGAGCAGATGCACGTAGGTTGCTGTAAAGAGGGATATCATGTGGAGGTATTATATGGCTGTAAATTAAAAACCTCGCAAACAGCAAGGTGTCTTGGAAGGAAATTCTCTACTTTGGCAACAAATTATATAAACACTCGAAAAAACAGGAAACGAGAACTTTTCTCATGGAACAAGAAGCTAAAAAAAACTGAGCGAGTAGGAGGGAAATCCTTCAGACAGACCCAGGCCCAGTCCTTTCAGAGAGGCAAGGGCAAATATATGAGGCTATTATTGTAGCAAAACCATTAGTGTGTGTATCCCAAGCTGCACTTTTGTTTTTTAATCTGTGTGGAGTTTCCTGTGTGCATATTGAAATTTATGTGTGCATCTTCAGATCCGTGTTTGTGTAATCCAGTTTGTTAATCTCTACATAGATTTGTAAATGAGTACAAGAATGTGCAAATGTGTATTCAGAATGTGTGTGTAAGATTTATAAGATTTCTAAATGTATAAATAAATGTAAGTGTGCATTCATATTAATTTATGGAAAGTCTTAAAGTTTACCCAAAGCCCTGCTTGTTATTCCCATACAGACTATGTCTGCTTCCAGACCATCAAAAAACAAACCAAAAATCAGCAAAATGTGATTTAAACATAAAAAAACACAAAAAGTCTTATGTCCTGTTAGTAACTTATGTAATATTTGATTATCATATAAAAAAAACCCTTGGTAAAGCTAGGAAATGTTGTTATTTCTCAATTACTGGAGAAAATAACAACCCAAGGTTTCTCTTCAGCACTACAGCCAGGCTGACAAAGAATCAAAACTCTGTTGAATCGAATATTCCTTCAACGTTAACTAGTAATGACTCCATGAATTTCTTTATAAATAAAATAACATTACAATTAAAAAACAATTACTCATAACAATCTCACAGATATATAATTACGTACAGTTATGTTCAGTATGATTGATATTTAGAGACTTTCTCTCCAATTGATCCATCAATCTCATTCAATACCTCATTCCAAGACTGCCCAAAGAAGTCCTACCATTAATAGATAATTCAATCGTAAATATGATTAATCTATCTCTATTAATGGGCTGTGTACCACAGGCAGAGGTGGCAAAAGTACGCACATTCTGTACTTAAGTAGAAGTAGAGATACTAGTGTAAAAACAAAACTCCAGTAAAGGTTGAAGTACTGATTCAACTTCCTTACTCAAGTAAAGTTTTAAAATGTACTCCAAGTAAAAAGGTAAAAAGTAGCTCCTTAAAGAACATTTCTACCAGCTATTCTTCTGCATAGCTAATTGAACCTTGTGCTATATTAATGTAATAATAAAATAATATTAGTAGACAGGGATACAAATGTAATTTTAGTCTAAATTTTAATTCTAATAAAGGTATTTAGCTTGAATCAGTTAAGTAGAAGATGAGCAGGGAAAAAGAAGGAAAATAAAATAATAGCTCTATTTTCTGTTGCCCACATTGTAGAGGGTGTGGGGGAACCCGAAAAATCAGTTGTGTCTATTGAGAGCTCCAGTAGATTGTCTTAATGTAGAGGCTGTGATCAGCTGATCTAAATCCATAACATTACAGCAAACTAACTTGTTTATCCTGCACTAACCTGAAGAGGATTTTAGTGAAACCTTTAAATAACGCAGGTAGTCTACCTCAGTTTGTTTTGCAGCACATTTCTCAATATGAAAAGCATTAATGTCACATGTACAGACCCAATATCTGATTTAAAAACATGAGGACTTACATTTCCAGTTCATCAAATCCCACTGAGCAGTCCTTATCTTTAAATCTAACCTCTCTTCTTCCTCTCCTGTCCTGTCTTTCTTATCTTTCTCCATCCATGGACACGTGGAGTAGTCCATGTTTTTGTCCTGGACTGTCCTGAACAGGACTCCCTTTCATGTGTTACTGTTTAGGCCCAAATCAGTTTGATGTTTGAAGGCTCACAATTACTTGAAAATAACACCCCTCAAATGTGTTAAACCAAAAGTAACAAGCCTGTTTTGAAAATGTAAAGAGTAGAAAGAACAGATATTTATTTAAAAATATAGGGAGTAAAAGTAAAAAGTTGTCAGAAAACAAAATACTCAAGTAAAGTACAGATACCTTAAAATTGAAAGTATTATTCTTCATTACTTCCTTTAAGGTGGCAGTATGCAACTTGACCCAGCTATGTTATTTATCTCAGCACATTGTAGGGCGATCTCCAACCTTTCTTTTATCTCATGAATAGGGTAGAGTCTTTACCTTACAGTGTAAAGGTAAAGTTTTGATTTGGCGCTGTATAAATAAAATTGAATTGAATTGAATTGAAATACAGACAAGTGATCAGTTACAAGTCACCAGCTTTTCAATTGGCTGTCTTTTTAAATGTTACTTTTCCTGCACTTCTGCTATGGCAGATCTGTGAAGCAGCTCTCTGTAAGTCAGGGGTTCATTAATGCTGAGCTCAGGCTCACAGGCTCACATCGCCTCTCTAGCTCACAATCTGGGAGCATATTACTCAGTCTTTAAGCATGACATTAGTCAGCTGGTAGTGGTGGTTGTCCCCAAGGCAGGCTCAGATGGACATACCACAATGGATTTACCATATGTTTGCTGCAAGTACATGTTCATGTTTTATTTAGTAGCTGTCATAAGTGGCTCATATTGGAGCTGTGTAAAAATTAAAATGTTATCCGTGACTGGAAACAGCTGTGATTGCTCAGCTTATTGCTCACCTTACAGTTCCATCCACTGGTAGAAAGGAGTCACCTGAAGCAGGTAGCCAAAAAACTCACAGTGTGAGAGTTTCTGGAGTAAATAATAATAATAATAATAATGCATTAGATTTATATAGCGCTTTTCAAGGCACCCAAATATGGTACTTAACTAGAAGCCAGATCGATGTCACAATCTTCTATTTATTCATAAGTATCCTACTGTGCCAAGCCAAAATTTATGCTGTGAACATCACCTTTAGTGCCATAGCACTAAATCACAAGTGATTTATGGAATCCCGAAAACAAATGGTGAGAGAAAATAATGAAAACATTATTTTCAGGGGCCCATCGTCATGTTAAGTAAGCCATTCATTCAGACAGAAATACAATTTTAAAGCACATTTTAGAGTACATTCAAGGTATTGTAATTCAATTCAATTCAATTTTATTTATACAGGGTCAAATCATAACAACATTCGCCTCAAGGCGCTTTAGATCCTACAATAATACATACAAAGAAAAACTCAACAATCATATGACCCCCTATGAGCACTGGCCATCTACTGCGACCGGTTTCGGGTGAGAGAAGGAACACGGGACAAAAGACATGCTGTGGAAGAGAGCCAGAGATGAATAATAAGTAATGATTCAATGCAGAGAGGTCTATAAACACATAGTGAGTGAAGAAGAAACACTCAATGCATCATGGGAATCACCCAGCAGGCTACACCTATTGCAGCATAACTAAGGGAGGATTCAGGGTCACCTGATCCAGCCCTAACTATATGCTTTAGCAAAAAGGAAAGTTTAAAGGTTAATTTTAAAAGTAGATATAGCGTCTGTCTCCCAAATCCAAACTGGAAGCTGGTTCCATAGAAGAGGAGCATGAAAACTGAAGGCTCTGCCTCCCATTCAACTTTTAAATATTCTAGGAACAACAAGTATGCCTGCAGTGCAAGAGTGAAGTGTTCTAATGGGGTGATATGGTACTATAAGGTCATTGAGATAAGATGGGGCCTGATTATTCAAGACCTTGTATGTGAGGAGCAGGATTTTGAATTCAATTCTGGATTTAACAGGGAGCCAATGAAGGGAAGCCGATATATAAGAAAAATATGCTCTCTCCTTCTAGTCCCTGTCAGTACTCTTGCTGCAGCATTTTGAATTAACTAAAGACTGTTCAGGGAGTTTTTAGGACATCCTGTTAATAAAGAATTACAGTAGTCCAGCCTAGAAGTAATAAATGCATGAACTAGTTTTTCAGCATCACTCTGGGACAGGATATTTCTAATTTTAGAGATGTTGTGCAAATTGAAGAAAGCAGTTCTACATATTTGTTTAATATGTGCATTGAAGGACATGTCCTGGTCAAAAATGACTCCAAGGTTCCTCACAGTGTTACTGGAGGCCA
>VUQP01044259.1:0-17418 GCA_015108555.1 Coptodon rendalli
CACACACACACACACACACACACACACACACACAAAAGAACAGAACAAAACTATATTTTTAGATTTAAAAGGAAGATTGAAAATGCAATTGTTGCAAGATCTACAGAATTTTTAAAGGGTAACCAGATAAACATCAGGTTTAACAATTCTGATATTAACTAGTCCTGTAACCTACAAACAATGACAGAATATCCAGAAAAAGAATATATAATAGACCCGAGTCCGATTAATTTTTATTTGGTCTAACAGATTGCTGAACAGTTCTGAAAAAAAAATTATAAAAAAAAAAATGGTAAAAAATATGGCTGGTTGTACACTGTGTTGAGTTTTTTGTTTGTTTGGGTGGATGCATAAACTACAAAAAGAGGCCATTACAGACCTTTTTATTTCATTTTCACATCACCGTTTATATTATAAGCAGTGCTTCTTATTAATTGTATTTATTATTTACCTGTCCAGTACAACAACCTGTGAGAGCTAATATTAATAAGCTACTTTTTTTTAAGAGAGTTAAAATAATTAACTAAACGAAATATTTTGTTCCAACATACACATCTAGCACCCATGGACATTCACATCCTTCACTGATCGCATGATTCACATTGTGCTCAAACAATCAAAAATGTAAGAAAGGAAATATTTCTGGTATGATATCGTTTCACCTGAGTGCCATGCCTGTGCGTCTGCACACCAACTTAAAAAAGGTCTGATTTTAGATAAGTCTGAGGTTTGTGCCCTTAAGGAAGTGACAAAGCAGATGGTGCACAGCTGGATGAAACCTGCAGTAGCCTATTCAGCTCCTCAAGCAATTGAACTAGAAACAGACCTGTTACATCACCTGGGTAGTCATGGATAAGGGCTTGTTGTCAAGTAGTTTAATCTGGAATCAGCTCAAGATTTTTATTTTTATTTTTTTTACATGTCAGGAAAGAACCAGTCTCACCTAATATATCAAACAACTTCAATCCCGGGATTCCCACTTCAATCTTTTGTTAAAGTTAAACTTCGCTGAACACTGATAGTATCTATTAAAGTTAAGAGCAGCGCTGGGACTTATCTGCTCTTGGATCAGTAGGTAAACACAGACTCGAACATGATCAAAAAGCAGACCAGAAAGTCCCCTCTTTCTTTGGCAGAATAAATGAAGCATTTTCATTCTTGAACACATCCTCTTAAAGACAGTTTCCTCAAAACATCTGGGTGAGGCCCTGTTTGTTACCACCAACAAATGCATATCAGGTGTTTTTATAAGTCTGAAATATCATTTGAGTCTCCCAGGTAGATGTAAACTTAGATCTTTTTGGCAGAAACTGATATTTGAAGAAAATTACACACTATGCATTTCTTTCTGTAATCTGAACATTGAGAGAAGCCTAGTCTGAGGTTGCCTCTGACTGAGGTTCAACCACGTGACTCTTACTATACAATAGCTGACATTGTTGCATAGGAATGAAGGATCTAGTTTGGTCAGCTTTTTACAACGTGAAGTCATCTTTCTGAAAAGTTTAGTAGGTGTATGTCATCAGTGCCTAGCTTGTGTATTCAGGGCTCATTCTGTTACAGAGCCTCAATATCACACATTTACTAACTGGGAATTTGTATGTGTTGCACTAAGGTGTGTGAGTTGGCACTGGACTGTGAACCCTCCCATTTGGTTTGCAGTTTTTAAAGTGTTAATTTGTAGATTTGACAGCTTCACAAAGCCAACTTTAGCTGCTATGTTTACTGTCCACATCTCTCAGGATTACAGTGTTAGTTTATTACTGTTTGCATCAGTCATACAAATGCATTTGTCAGCTGTTTCTTTAAGCCACGACTCAGATCTCTGGCCTTACCAGAGTTATGACAGCCACACTAAATGCAGGGTACGCCTTCTTAACATTCATGTGAAGTTCAACATTAATTTTACTCTAAATGCTCTGCAAACAAGAAAAGGTTTGAGCATCATTTTTATAGCTTTCAAAAGAAAACCGCACGTGCATATGGTAGTCAACATTTTTGTTAAAGTAAGTGCTGACATAATATGGAAGAGTTGTTTGAATGCTACAATCATAACATTAATAAGAAAACAAGACTTTCATTAGCGCAAGTTCAAAAAACTAACAAGTACTTTACCTTGTTGGTTTTGTTAATATTTTAACCATTAAAAGATAATGTCATAGTTTCTTAGAATTGGTAGTCTGTCATTTTAAATACCTTTTTTATGTAAGCAGAGTGTAATAGGGCATGCTTACATGGGAATGCACGTTTATTGATGACTACTTGTAACACAAATGCAGAACGTGCCAATTATGAGATTGCAAAGATGAGATAGAGGTAAGATCCTGGGAGCCAGACTATGTTATGCGGCACCACAAGCACCAAATATAAAATTATTTCCCCATTTTTAAACAGACCTACACAACCTTCAACAATACGCCCGGGGCCCCTCACTGTTACAGGTGGAAGGGAAGCCACATAAAACATGGTTATCGGCAACTCATAAAAATAACTGTAAAAACAGATTAGCATGAGCTAGTGAAAATTAACAACTGAAGAAAAGAAGATAAAGCCTTCTGTATTGGCTTTAAGGAAATTTAACATATCCTAAAAGGAAAGAAGACACACAGAGCAAGTGCTGAATGATTATATTAATCATTTCTGAATGTTTAAATCAAGCCAAGATTTGGAAGGTTTGCTTGTTTACAATTTGGGTCGTTTAGCAGTCAGATTTCCCATAAGTCTGCTGTCAAATGGTCAGTTATAAACTCTAGAGAGCTGTAAAGGACTAAATAAACATTATTGGAATTGCTAAATAGTGCAGGTAGAAAAACAGTTGGACTTAGAACCACATTGTGAACAGTCAGATAATCTCTACAGTCTTAGCATCCGACTCTAGGAATGCAGAAAACTCAAGTGTAACATACAGAGTCAAAACAACCCAAGAAGAAAAACCCACAGTATCTGCTCAGCTCCTACAGTGGCTTATTTGTTTAAACTTGAAACCAGGCAGGTTTGGCTCAGGTGGTAGAGCAGGTTGTCCACTAATCACAGGGTTGGTGCTCCCATTCGTGTGCGAGTGTTTGTGAATGAGCGATAAAATGGCAGATCACATACAGTCCAATCACAGCTGACTGAACAAATATTAAAATAAGTAGTAGTATCCTATTTAATTCTCCAAGCTGTCATTGTTGTGCTAATAAATGTCAGAGTTGGCAAAATAATGCAAATGCATAACACTGATTAAAGTTCAAACTACAAAAATCATTCATAGTGGCACTAAACGCGCAAAATGTTGTTTTATTATTTATTATTATTATTTTGATTTGGATCAGTTCAGAATTTACATTCCAAATTTTAACTGATGTAGAGACAAAAAATAAAAAGTAAATTGTCCAGCAAAGACGTTAGTGGTGACATTAAGAAAAAAACATTGCAGTCTTTAATACATGTATTTGAATATAATTAACACAGATCACGCAACTACAAGGAGATCACTGACGTGCATGTATGTTTCTATCATTCAGCTTCACTGGCATGAAACAAGAAGCAAGAGAGTCACCGTTCGCCTGGCTATGATGCAGCATATGTGCAAACAGAAACAGCAACTCAAAAGCTCAACGCAGTCGTCTCAGAAAGAACTACTACAAGTCGTTGACCAAGATCTTAACAACCTTTTGGAGCCACCCTCTGCAGTGAAAACACAATACCTCAGCAGCTTCAGCTAAAGTCTGCAGGAACAGTAAGGTCAGCTGAATGAAGCAGACATGCCACGCTTGCTCCGACATGTTCAACAAACCTGTAATTACAAGTGACCATTCCTTGCACCCAAATGTGCAGCACCACTCTGTCTCTTCAGTGTCTTAGAGACATAGTTCACCTTCAGCCCGGAGGCAACAGTGTAGCTTAGCAAGCGCAGCCTTGACCTTCTTAAGCAGATAGCTACAATTCTCCAAGCTGTTCAAACTCTAAGGCTAACAACAGAAAAGAGCAGTCTACTGGATCAATGCTCAATGTGTGATTGACCTGAAAAACTATTTTTGGAAAATTTTCTTAAATGTGAGGACTGCTGGGCACACAATATTTAGCAACAGAAAATTATATGGGGGGAAAAAAAATTAGCTCATGTAGTGATTACATGATTGTTAGCTCAACTAGTGTATGCCCCGCCCCCCTTCATTAAAAAGTTTAATTCAACTGATGCGGAAAGGGGGAGTAAGCATTACAGTAAACAGGAAAAAAGAAGCTTTAGGAAGTGTTGTCACTAAGTGATGCCAGCTTAGCATGTTAGTGGTCAGCTCATGAACAGTAGCTTACCAGCCAACCCTGCAATACATCCCTCCATGTCACAAAGACTGTAGAATAATTAGATTAATCTCAGCGTGCAGCTTCACGGTGTGAGCAGATCCCATCCATCACTGTTTAATCATGGTTTTTCAGATCTAATTTGCTGAATGTAACCTTAACAAATGGCAGGAAGATAAAGCTACTGGATGATTGTGGAAATGTTTATGCATTTCTTTTCCTTCTTTAGTCGAAGACTACGCGTACGTACAGCATTTCCTTTGGAAAGTGTACAAACCATTTTGGAGCCATACCAAAGCGGCTGCCCAGAAGTGAATGGTTGACAGAGGTCAAGTTTTCCTAGACTGTGTGGTAAATTGACTGTAACATGAGGATATGGCACATCAGCCTACTGTAACCTCTCCCTGTATTTAACTCACTGGTAAATGGCATGTTTGCATCCTGGATTTCTTGTTTTCCATTTACCCAAATAGTGTCAAACACTGGAGTCAGCGTCTGTAACATTTTGGTTTTGTGGTTTTGTTGTGTTTGCAGATGATATATGCAAATAATTCCTTCAAGCCCAAATGTGCTCACTGGTCCAGAAGCTGGATTCGACCTTCGGATGATTTTAAAGAGATGGGACAATGACACTGGCTCATGTCATTATCAGAAAGCACTCAGAAAACTGCAGTATCTGAACATGATCCATATGAATACCAAATTACCTGCTTCCACTTACTGAAATGCAATCTCAAACCCACTGGCTATAATCTAACAAAACAGTTATTTTTCATATCATGTATGTACGCAAACAATGACCAGGTTGGTTTAAAACAGCAGAAATGCCAGAACAGTGAACAGAATAGCAGATGGATTCTCAGAGTGAGGTCTAATTACAAAATGCATAACATTATTATAAGAAAAGGCTAATTTCTTATAAGATAACGTCACTGCACTTCAAAAAAGGTCAAAGTTCAAGCTGTCCAGGGAATCTGCAACCTAACTGGTTGGCAGATGCATACGACCAGAAGGCAGTAATTTTAGCTTCTTATGCACTGACAGCAGTATGGTTTCAGGCCCTTGCATACCTTTAACTAACTTGTTGTGCTCTCCGTTTCGACAACTGCTAATGACCAGGAAGCGGTGGCTCGGGTGTGGAACATGAGCTTCGGCCAAATATTCAGAGAGGCAGGTAGAATAGGAGGATAAAAGGATTGAAAGGTATAGATTCACAGAACGAGAAACCGAACTCAGAGAATTAAGGAGATACAGGAACAGGCGGCGAGAGACACGCGGAGAAGAGGATGTCGGCTTCCTGAAATCTTAGCTGTGGGAAAGTGAGAGTGAGAGCACAATAAAGGGAGAAGAGTGAGAAATGAAAAGGCAATGCTAACACCCAACTTGGAAAGACAACACTGTGGTGGCATTTATTTATTGCTACAGTTTCACAATTAACCTGATAGTTTATTATTTAATTTCTACAACTGAGAGCTTACGAATAGCACTGTCCTGAAACAAACAGGAGAAGCTACATTCTAGTTTCACATTAATGCTGAACAAAAAATGAATGATTTCCACTGAACTGCTTCTTAATCTTGTTAATCCAGGTACAAAGTTCACTGTGACTGTAGGCAGCACAGAATAAACCTTTCAGAAAGGTAAGAGCATGCCTTTGGAGCTTAAAGACTACACCGAAATCACACCATATACAAATACAAAAAGATTTCATGACATCTGATTTGCAAACCAGTCTGTAGCAGATACTGCTACTGGGTTTTACAGTGTTGGATGCAGTTTTCTTAATCAACAGCCATAACTTTTGAATCATGGCGGTGGTACACTGAGATCATTCAAGTAAGTATGGATGCTGCATTTCCTTTCCACTTACACTGGAAATGTAGGATGTACGCAGATTGATTTTTTGTCATTCATAAGCTAAGCAGGGGTTTTTTTTTACCCACCCAAATAATAAATTAGCTTAGCTAGCTTCGCTTAACAGAAACAAAGAAATCACATTTAAAACCAACTGTAGTATACTAAAATACTGCTTGGTTATGGCTCAATTACAGTAAGGGGGGACAAAAAACAATCACTCATTTCATCACTGTTTGTGAAGGAATTTGTTTTATATTTATGGATATAGTTATTTAATGTGAATTTCTGCGCATGTGGATGGCAACAAATTTGCAACAGATTTATGATTTTTGACAATTTGATTTAATTTTGAATTGCCATCTTGACCCATTTAACCAAACTGATAGCAGACTCTCGTCCTGCTGTTATATCGTCGTGCTGACACACCAAGGTTGCTATTAAGATGCCAAGTGACTGCCAGTGGTCACAAAGCCAGTCCCAGTCTTCAAAGCAACTATTGCAACTAAAGCTGCTATTATTCTGGTGGTGCCGTAATTTCCAACCACTCTTTCCTGTAACGTGACTATAACATTAGGGCTAAATGGCCAGTTAGATGAAGACTAGGAGCTTTTATTTATTATAACTATTTTGTTCCAAACGTTCAGCAGCCTTGTGATATTCACCCACCAAATGCAAAATCTACAGACTCTGTGATTGCTAATATTGAAATGTACTTTTATTATCAACTTATTTTATTATTAACTTTACCGTAATGAATGACAACTCAAGAATATCTTAAGAGTCTACAGATGATTATGTTTAGACAGCAAAGGTGACAGACAAGTGGAACAGGTTACCATTCAAAGGGTTGGCTGATCGGACAAACTGCATGCATCACCAGCTGATTTTACATCATACCAACTCCTAACACTTAAAAACAGAAACACTTAAGTCAGTGTCATCAAAAATGTGCTTAAACAAGTCCAGGCTGGACTCGCTGTCCATGCCATAATTAACAACAACTGACGACCAACTCCCTTCACATTAACTTCAGCTGAGCGCCAACAGGTGACACGACTGCCACGAAAATATGTCACTGGAGGAAACGCCATGTGCGTTTGCTAAATTAAGAGCCTCACTTTGCAATGCAGGAACTATTCTTGTTGTTCCCTGAAGGAGAGAGTGGAGGGAGAAACCAGAGGAAGGAAATTAATTCAGAGCAGAGCGGGAGTCTCAAGGACAACATTATTAAAAAACAAAAAAACATTGTATGCTACTGTGTGCTCTGATATCTATGGTCTCTGCACATTCTGCACCTGTAACTTTTCACTCGTCACCATTTTAGCACACTACATTTTAATTATTGTAAGGTGTGCTGCAGCAAATCCTAATCCATCCTGCTCCCCTTCAAGTTTCAATGTGACTTCAGGTTCAAAGAAAAACCAACAAATCCAAAGTGCAAGGTTAAGTCAAAAGCTTGTAAATGACGAGCGGATTTATTTTAATGGACCCTCGTAAAACAGGCTGAAAGAAACAGGAACATGGACTCTCTTACAAAAGGTTATAGGTACTTTTTCATTACTATTAAATCTCTTGAGTTAGTGGCAACAAGTAATGACCATGTCACGTTTTGATTTACCTTTTTGGATGATTTTCCTCAAAATCAGTCAGACCAAGTGACCTGTTCAACTGCAGGCTGCTCTGGAGACTTGATATTAAAAAAAGAAAAAAAATGCCACTGGGGGCCTCTATGAAAGCACACTAGAAAGAGTGGGAGTAAACAGCACAGAGAATTCCACTTCCTGTGTCCACTCCCCGGACAACGAGAGCAGCTTTGCGTGACAGGAAGTGCCGCACAAGGGGTTTCGACACAACAATACCATCACACCATTGTTAATAAAGTTCCATTTCAGCTTTGCTTCTAATTTCATATTGATCTTTCAGTTACTTTATGAGCAGGAAACTCACTCCAACACAAGTTGGAACAACAGGAGTTTTGAAGAAAAGTAGTTCAAAATTTCACATTGAGGACAAACAATGAAGTCACGGTTCATATACAGATTTGTTATATTCCAATTCAACCCTGTTTGCATTCACTTCAAACCAGGAGCGAGGGGGGAAAGGGAGACAAAGCAAGTTTTAGCACAGAAAAAGAGAACACCAATAAAGGAGAGGGTTTTGTACAATGCAACACAACCAGTCGGGATATTTTTGACAGCTGCAGCCCGCCACACAGTCGGGGCCGGTGTGATCAGGGTGTGAACTCTGCAATCAGCAGGACATCATTATTTTTTTCCCCACTAATGTTCTTTATTAGAGCATATGAGTGTAATTCCTCACATAAGCACATTCCTTAGAAACCCATACAGAAAGATTCAGTAAAAAACAAAAGGATTCGTGAAATAATCTGATCGAGCTTCATGCTCCTGTTTCTAGAGTTCAGATGCAGTAGGTGAGCTGATAGTGAAACACCTGCTTGGAAACTTGTTCATGCACTGAATGAATGTCGTCCACAGTAGATGACATGATGGCATGGACTCATTAGTTATCATTTAGTAACTGTTCCTTTTTAAATGGTCCTTCACTCTGCGTTATGCAGGTGTAAGTAAGCATTTCTCTGCCTCCTGCTCACATTGGCCTAAATCTGCTAAGGATAAGAGCATGTCTATTATCCATTCATGTGCTTTTGATTGTTTCTTAACAAAGAACAGAAGCTAAAAAGCACAGCAGTATACAGATATGTTCTGCCAGGTGATAAACAGACCAGATCAGCGTTAGTCATAGTCATAAAAGTAAATAAATGTGAGTAATGTTTTATTAGTGTTATCAGTATCCAGCACTGCGAAGGTTTTTTCAAGGAAGCTAAAGGGGATTTCACAAAAAATGACTCGGCACATAACAAGATTGCAGAGATTTTCTACAGAAATTTGCAGATGCAAACATTCCTGCTTTTGTTTTACTGACGAACTTTCTACCTACTCACTATTTCAGGCTTTACAGACACATTATGGACCTGTAGATGAAGAAATCTGTTTGCAGAGACTACTTTGCCTTGGGCCAAAATGTTGAGTCTAAAACAAGGCCGTGTTCTTGGTCTGACCTCACGTTTATATTTTATTGTTTTAGAGGGTGGAAAAATGTTTTTCCTTTCAGACTCCATTCTAGCGCTGGAAATATCAATATCACCCCGCAGTTTAGATTTGGCCAGCGACAAAGGAAAAGTACACCACCCTACAATAAAACGCGCCAGCCGGTGGAAGGTACATCATCAACAGCTGTTTGGGTTTTAGGCCTAACAGTTTCTTGGAAATCATACTACAAAAATGCTCATATGATCACTTTTTTCTCTCTTTTTACATCATTATGATTGGTAGAAATTTATGAGCTCAGAAAGCTACAGCATAACAATGAATGCCTGAAGTGAAACAACTGTATGACATGCATGGAAACACATGCACATGCCAAGTTTCACTTGAAATGAACATGAAAAGAAAAATAAGTCCTTCTGGAAGAAAGCCGTTCCATCTTGTAGCCCATCTTGGTAACACCCTAAGGCATTTATTTGAGCAGTTTTGACATTCCTATCCAATTGAATAAAGAGAAAACCTTAAAATTAATTAATGTACCAGGATTGTTAACAATTTGCAATATGCCGAGTACTGTAACAATTTAGCAACCACATGTTGCAGCCAATCAAAAGGCAGCCACAGAGTTTTTGTAGATGTAACGACATTGCTTTCCTAGCTTTACCCATGTGACTGAACCGTTAGCTAGCTGTGAATTAGGAGGTAGGTTTGTCAAACTAAATGTTTCCAGTGATGGATGTTTATTTTGGGGGGTTGCATTGTAAGTTTGTTTGGTTAATATTATCTCAGGAAGGAGGTGCATGAGATGAGCAATCTTGTTTTTAGTATTCCCAAGTATTTTTAATTATTTAATAAAATATTGATATTTGGTATAACAATGTAACATGTTGATCTTTCCACCATCCCTATTAAATAGAATCACCAGTCAAATCTAATCTGTTATCTTCACATATCTACTGGTCTTTAAACGTTCAGTAATAACTAATAAACTGGACAAAATGTGCTGGAGGCAAACAGTAGAGACAGAGGACGGGATATAGAGGAAGGAAGCAGATGAGCAGCAAGATGGTGTGGGTCTAGGAGGCATCACTGACCCAGATTATCCACACTCCATTTCCCCCTCAGAAAGTCCAAACAGACCCATTCAGCTGCCCCTGGCCTCAGGGAAGACAGTGCTGAGAAGCAGTTAGGACACTAGCATGTTTCCTGAAGAACCATGTGAAGCACGTGATTCTGTTGTAAAGGCCAACCAGATGGAAGGCACAAAACATGTACTAAATAGGCACAGTATATATAAATACAATGGATAACAGTGTCACAGGGACTGGGATCTTGTCTGCAAACACAAACACACACTCTGAGGAAGAGATGCCAACAGGACTCATCTCGTCTTTCACAGCTGAGTGGAGATGAGCAATAATGACTGTAGCTGCTCAGAGAGCACGGTGCCAAAATGCTCACAAGCTCATCGCAAGTCAACGGTGCTTCCTATTTTGGATACCTGTGATCCAGTCGAGCATACAAATAAAAGGATACAAATATTTAGTTTTTGATATTAAGTCATACCAATGAATGTGTCATCTTCATGGTCAATTAGATCAAGTCTAGAGCCAAACTACTCCTTTGTGAGGCGTTGCATAATGATAAAGACAGGAGCCTTTTCCTTAAGGCCATTCAACACCTACACTGAGAGCTATTTCAAAGACATCAAAATGAATCATGAAATACATAAGTGGGCATCAGCGATCAAAGGAAAATGCGACAAAGCAGCGCACCAGATCTGGACAATCTGAAACCTCACATGGAAAAACATGTAAGCAAGTATGTCAAACTAATCAAAAAAACTTAAATAAACAAGCCAGTCTTCAGACCCTTCAGACTTTAATAGTTTTTTGGGAGTTTTTAATGGTACATGTTGCACCTTTGTCTAAATGAAGTCGAGTTTTTTTAGTTCTGTGATTTTTTTCACCCTGAGATCCATTAAAGTTACAAACATTTTGTCACGGACAAAGTGAAAAAGCAATTTCCAAAATCGTTTATGCAATGGAAACAGTATACGCCTTCACCAGCTGATAGTAATGACAGGTCATTAAGTCCAACTCTGGGTCTGAATGTTAAGCATCATTCTAAGCACATCTGTTTAGCGTATTAGGAAAAAACATGACCTGTAATTACAGGGCGGTGTTACAGAGGCTCTCACTGTCTACTCTGAGGATGGGGGATGGCTCCTGTCTTTCTGCCTTGAACAGACCACAGGCTTTTTTGAAATCTGAGCCCGGTGCTGCAGTCAGGGCTGCAGCCACCAGAGAGAGAGCGAGAACTTGCAGCGTGATGATAACGCAAGTTTGGTTGCAGGCTTCAAGGGGATGACGGAAGATGTCGGTGATACTCTCTGGAGAGGCTACGTATAGTGTTACGACCTCAGGGTTAACTGCACACGCAAAGTGTTAAGAGAAACCAAGCAGAGTACCCTTCCAGTGTTAACCATTACTAAAACTGTGTGTTCACGCTATTAAAATGACTTTTTGGAAATGCTGGACATTTATTTAACAGCTTCCTTTCTTCCTTCATTTCTTCAAATACCCCCTGACAGACCTGAAATATGCATAAACATGCATGGTCTTGTTTTATTTACTGCACTTTTGTAAATGCGCACAAGCACAGTAAAGCACGAGACACATGAGTTTGTAGACAAGAAGGGACAAGTACAGAGCCCCTACGGTGAAAAGCAATATATTCTCTGTTTATATTGGTCTACTGAGAAAACAAACTTGGATATATCTTCATATTCTCTGTAGAGTTCATCCCCTGTGATAAAAAAAAAAAAAAAACTGGTGCAAAAGGTTGAGTCTACAAAGAGGCTGTTACCCTTTGATTCTTCTGATGAAAGTCTGCAAAAGCCAAACTACCACCAAAAATAAAAACATGAAACAATTTGTGAGCTCATTCTGACTTGAACTCTCCATCCAAAACTAGGACAGCAGGCGTTTAGAAGGTACTTTCGTAGCTCACCTGCTCAGGAGAGCAAAGGTATTTGCACCACTCAAACAGCTTCACTGTTAAGTGGGCTCTTTCAGGCAGAGTGGAGGACTTCTGCTTTGTGGAGACAATAAGGACCCTGTAATCGTCTCCAGGGCGTCCAACTGGAGTCATTTGACCACACCACTAAGCCAGCGCAGTGAATGTTTGTGATGAAACGCATCAGTGGCTAATAAGCATGAATGCAGGTGGGCGCCAAAGTAAACAAGCAGGAACATTAAACCGAACACCGAGGAGATTCAGTAGAAGGATCTCATTCTTTAATCATACATGATCTCTAAGATTATACAAACTCTGCTTGTTGAGACTGAAACGTCAGGACAGGAGTACTTTAATTATCACAAAACACTGCTTTTTATTTTCTTATAGACACACTGCCCCTCAAACTTTCCTCAAAATATACAAAAAACTTTCTTATGTAAACAAGAGATACATGAATGTAGCAAGTTGTTATCCATACAGTTTATTATACTTGTTTATACTGACTGGAACTGTATTTTACAGCATATGAAACTGCTTACCCAATTCAGGGTCACAGAGGGGCCTGGAGCATATCCTAGCTGCCTAGGGTAAGAGACTAGGTACACTGTGGACAGGTCGCGAGCCTGTCACAGTGCCAACAGAGAGTCAGACATTCATTTGAATTCACATCCACACCTATTAACCTATAGTTAATTTAGAATCACTAATTCACCTAAGCCCACTACCCTACATGTCTTTGAACTGTGGGAGGAAATCGGAGTACCCAGAGAGAACATGCAAACTCCACACAGAAAGCCTTCCTTCAAACCCAGCACATTCTTGCTGTGAAGCAACAGTGCTAACAACCACGCCACCAAAACTGCCCAGTGATCCGATTATAATCACTAACAAATAAAGGAATCATTGTATGTCTGTTTACTCCATCCACTCATCTGAGCCATTTCAAACTGGGCAGGTGTCAAACTGGGGACACGGGTAAGTACCATACTGTAATTTTCATCAGTCAGATCAGGTTCAGACCCCTGCAGCTAGTCAGTGGGACAGAACCTGGAACATCTTTGGCTAGGTATTACCATCAAATACATCGCCATTTATTATAGGCTCTTAAGGGGTGTCCACACAGGAAGTAACTAGCAGATATGTGGTGACCAGAGACCACAAAAAGCTGTTCAATGATTTGAAGCAACAATGGGTGACGCAAAGAGGACGCGTTTCAAGTTTCTGAACTTCAAACGGAGCAACTCAAGCACAACTAGTTATTTTTATGATACAGCTGACTGACATATGACAGGGTTGTTAATAGACAACCGTTACCTAGGATGTCCATTAGCATCAACAAAGCAATGCATGACAAGCACACTGTTTACCTGTGCATGTGCCCCCCCAACATTTTTTTTCATAAATCTGAGTTTTTGGTTACAGCTGTCATGTAAAAATAATCAAAGATTTTAGAATTACAACCATCGCTGTGTGCCAGCGAGTGTGAAACAAGAGGCAACACTTAAGAGCACAGTTTCATAGCTAACAGATACACTTAAGCATAATCTCACAGTAGCCTACATCATCTTCTCATTTACTGCGCTGATAACTACAGTAAAGATTAGACAGCAGAAGAATGCCAGCCATTAGTGAGCACGTCTCGGACTGCATTCGAAATCCACCTTATCGCAGCCTGTTTGCTGTCTGTTACCCACGGCTATCTCCGCTCTTCCTCCCCTTCTGCCTCATTCTGACAGTGAACAGACTACTGTAAACTGCCAGGATTTCTCACAGATAACAACGGCAGTATAGTGCAAAGACAGAACTTTAAACTTCATTTCTTCCTGTCCTCTGGACTGTCCAGCAAACCAGCAATAACAATTCATAAATCATATTTTTCTAAGGTTTTAATACTATATTTGGCGCTGGTTAAATATCCAAATCTATTGTAATGTTGTCTCCTTCTGCTATAGCAATATTCAAGGCTTTAAGAAAATGATAAACTTAGTCAGTTCAAAGTTTTAAGCGGTTTCGAGGTAGGACCACTCTGTAGGTGGACAAAATTGTGTAACATTACACAACAGCACATGCCTGGGGATTAACCACGGGCTCTGTCCAGTCTGTACCATGAGGCTGCAGGGGGCCAGGAGCTATTGTCACAGCTGTGTCACAACACACACCCACAAATCCACAACTTTAGTTTCCTGCTTATAGTCTTCTGTCATCATGCACAGGTTTTGCAGATATACTGCTGTACTTTGACAAATATAGAATTCTGAAATTAGTGTTTCTATGGGGCTTAAACTGTGTTTTGGTTTTGGTTTTTGTGCTCTAATTACAATTTCCACAATCCGTCTAAACCTTAAAAATTCAAATAATAAATTAGGATGCAAGTGAGAATCCCTATTCACATACCTATTCATTTAATTTAAAAAAAGAAACCACAAAGGTTTTGAACACTTTCTTCTCCGTCCAAAACAAAGACACAGAGGATTTAATTTAATTTAAAAGGATACAAAGTGAGCTTCCAGCAAGACCAGTGCTGTTTGTTCACTCCGTTTCCCCATTGTAAAGGATTAATTAAAGAACAAGTTAGGCTTTTTTCACATAAACAAAATTGCAAAGAGCAACACAATGCACTTTCTTCTCTCTCCATCTCACTCCAACTACTGTTAGCACCGGCGAATTAATGAGGGGAAATGCAAAACGTGGGGAAGCTGAGCCTGTGAGGCCAAAGCCACCCTCATATAATGGCGTACTAAAGAAAGGAGAGCTTTGTTCAGTGCAACACAAGCAGGTTCCTCTTTAATGACTTCATGTGCATGCCAATCACTTGCGCCACACAATTTCGAAATGCAGCCACGCCACTTTTCAGGACATGCCGAAGTTTTAAGCCTGCAGCACGTGACTGATAGCAGCAGGTAATTCAGTCCAGCAGGTAACACCTCAGGGGATGATAACTGGGAGGTTATGCTAGAGTTTAGAGGAACGGTGCCCATGGGAGATCACAGGAGCTCTGGTGGATGAGCAAAGAAGTAGTCACAAGACAAAGGGGTTGTTAGTTCTAATCTCAAGAGAACAAAACAGCAGAAACAGCATCTATGAGCTAGTGGTAATTCATTGTTTTAAGCACATCACAGTTACAGTCTGTTGGTGTTTAACAGAAGCAACTTTGTTGTTGCTGGTTATTAAGATCTGGGCATGGAAAAAATAAAACGTGCTACGAGGGGCTCTTTCAAACAGAAAGGGTAAGGGTAAGTAAAGATTCAATCTTAGTGTTACGCAGACCCCATTGACATCTTGGAAGCCAAATAATGAGCTACTGTATTATTTTTTCAAATTATTTAATTTGCCCCACCAAAAAAAAGCTTTAAATTATACATTAAAAAAACAGTCACTTCCCTTCCTGTGCAGCTTCTGCCATCACTCTTTGAGATGCGCAACTACTGTGAACTGGAAAAATCCTCTGAGAGGCTAAAACTGTTCAGTTTCATTTTCCAAAGTTTCAATTTCAAAGGCACTGAGTTCAAGTTAGACACAAGGAGGAGGGCCAAAGGAAGGCCACACACTGGTTCTTCTTATTGGAGATTGACAGTCAGCACTGACTAAGTCCCAGACTGTAGCGATCAAAAGAACAGCTAAAACTTAGCATGGAGCAACACTACTTGCATATGAAGGTTTGCGATTTTGTAACTCGAACCTTCAAAAACACAAAAACATTTCTTTAAAGTATTCCTAGTAAACCACAGACTGCCTCAAACAACAGCAGTGGTTAGCTCCTCTGAAGAGCTCAAATCTGAGCCCTAAGCTGCTAAATCACAGCTTCAATCTTTCAGGTGGCGTCTGCGAGACCATTCACTGCACACCGATGTGATACAAAACTGAGGCCGGTCCTTTAGAAATAGCAGACAGAGGGGTCTGTGGGGTATCAGATGTCAACAGGGACCAGTTGCTGGAGTCTCAGCCCGGGCTTCCTCTCGTGCTGCAGCAGCTGTGTCTTCTCAGACCTCACATTCCTGCAGGACAGCCCCACTTTACCCTCATCACCTGTGCTGATCTGAGGGCGGGACAGGCTCTCAGGGGCACCTCACCCACCGCAACATGAATTTAAGTCATTTACCTTCCTTCCTTCCTTTTTTTAAACAATAATCATCTAGCACCAAAATATATATTTTTAAAATGATCATAGAAATAAAAGTCCGTTAGGAGCATGCTGACGGTCTATGGACTTTTGCACAAATTGGATGATCTTCTGGTGACATTTGTCCATTCATAAAAACGGTATAAAAATGACTTAATGTAATCAGTAAGCACAGCAGATCAACTCACCAATAACTTACATAAAAATTAGGCTATAGTCTCTTAAGGTAAACTATAGTAACTATACTATAAAATCGATCAAACCCACTCAGGTGCACTCAAGATACACAACCAGGCGATCCCTTGTAAAATCTGTCTTAAGTCAGCTCTCCATCCACAAACACACGCACACACAATGCCCATGATTCAGCAGCTTCTTCACCCCATTAGACCTCCCTGTACAATTACAGCTGCTTTGCAGTGCATATTGCCTTCAGTGCATTATAAGCTGCTCTGTCTGACCTCCACTAAATAATACATGTAACCACTTACCCCACCCTGCCGCAGTAACAGCTCCCATTTCTGCAGGACCGTGAATACATAATACCTGATTTATGTCGCAGTGACATATTGTGTACGGTTTCATGTACGTATATCCTTATTTTTGCTGTCTCAATCTTTGCATGCATTGGTGATCCCCTATGCTTTTTGCAAACCTTGTTTGAGCTTGTAATGGATAAAAAACGACCCCTGTCAATGGTTTACAGATAAAAATGAGCCCTTTGTAATTTGTATTGTGCACTATCACAAATAAAATGAAAGAATAAAGTAAATCCAGCCTGCGTTTATCATGTTACATGTGGTTGTTATTCTTATAAACTGTCCTTCAGCCAGCTGTAGCTGTGGAGTAAGCACTCTCTGTAGTGTAAAATGACATCTCAGTGAGGAGCAGCCAGAACTTTTTACAGGCTCACATCACACACACACACACACACAGCTCTGACAGAGACTCCTCACTGAACAAAAGCACCGACTGAGCACCCCAAAACACACACACACACACACACACACACGCAAAGTGTTATGCAAAATGGGAGGTGTAACCACAAGTAGGTATAAAAGAATTTTCTGA